>JBAMAX010004154.1:0-105749 GCA_037043745.1 Chymomyza amoena | reverse complement strand
AGTAAGAACCCCTCTAGCTTTATTGACGATGTTGCAAATATGGTTATTAAATTTAAGGTTATGATCGCATAAAACACCAAGGTCGAACACACTCTCGATGCGTTCTAAGGTTTTTTTTCTCGAATATTTATTATTGGCAATCAACCCTTGATTGTATGGGTGATAATCCAACATTTATAAAAAAAAGTAAGTCAAGTAAAAATAACTTTTTGTGTGGTATGGTTTAGATTACTCTATATATATACAATATTTTCAAAAATCAGGAAGTCGTTATGATAAGACACGCCTTCTGAGGTCATTTGAGTGAAGTCTTTTTAAGCGTCTTCTTGGTCTATGACCGGCCAGGGCACATGCCAGCGAATTTGGATGGGTCATTAAGCGATCAATGTAACGGTCGCCAAGTTTATTTAACACATCACCCACAGAGGGAATGCCTAGATCCTTGTGAAGGTTTCGATTTCGAATAAACCACGGGGCATCGGCAATTTTGCGCAAAGTTTTGCTTTGTAAAATTAGAATTTTTTTAATATTTGACTTGGCAGCTGTTCCCCAGATTTGAATGCCATAATACCAAGTTGGCATTATTAAACCCTTTTATAGAATTCTTTTATTATCCAAAGATAGCTTGCTATTTCTACCAAGAAACCACTCCATTTTGCCAAGTTTGGTTCTACACCTTGCTGTTATTATTTTAATGTGGTCCCTCCAACACAATTTTTTGTCGATGTGAATTCCAAGATACGGGTGTGATGTTTTCATTGGAATTAAATCTCCATTTAAAGTAAGCGCAGGACTTGGGTCTTTCCTTAACGAGAATAAAACGCTGGAAGATTTGTCACTATTAAGCTGGATGTTCCAGCGTTTCGCCCAAGTTGCTATAATGTCCAGTTGGTTCTGAAACCATTTGAACGCTGGAGGAAGACGAAAGAATGGCAGTGTCGTCAGCATACGTTGCCGTTATAAGCTCAGAACTGCTCGTCGAGTTCGGCATGTCCATATTAAAAATGGTGAATAAAAATGGAGATAGAACGCTACCTTGCGGCAATCCAGCTTTAATGGTCCGTCGTTCCGAGAGTTCACCTTTCACCATGACTTTGAAAGATCGATTGTTAAGAAATGATTTTATGATTTCATAATGAGGAGCAGGAAGGGCAGATTTAAGTTTTTGTAGTAACCCTTCGTGCCACACTCTTTCAAAAGCCTGCTTGACATCCAAAAATGCTGCCATGCAGTAGCGACGATTCTCGAAGGAGTCTATGTGTTGCACTACTCTGTGAGTTTGCTCAGGCGTTCCATGTTTCGGACGAAAACCGAATTGATGCGCTGGAACTTGGGACGTCACGCTGGAAAATGACAAAACTCTGCTCAAAAAGATTCTTTTAAAAATTTTCGCGAATACTGGTAGCAAACTAATCGGGCGATAAGATGCAATGGAGATGGGAGGCTGGCAGGGCTTTAGAATCATAACAATTTTCCACTCCTTTGGGAAATATGCCAGACGCAAAATTGCGTTAAATATCTTGACTAGAGCCAGAATGCCCGCTATTGGAAGAGCCTTAGCTACTCTGGCGTCAATTTTATCAAGACCAGGAGCTTTTTTTTTCGTTAGATCTCACGGGACGTACTGGCAGGTCCAGCTGAAGCGGTGTAGATATTGCCATCCAAAGATTCCTCGACCTCAGAAATTGAATTCAGATTGAAGGGTGTAAAACGATCCTCCAGGTGATGTGCGAAAGCTTCAGCACGGGCTCGGTCAGAACGACGCCAGAGCCCATTGACGGTAGACGATTCTAAAGAGTAAGTAGCCAAATAAGGAGCAGAACGATAAAACGACATAACATTACATTTTGACTTGTTGAGAAAGAGTTGGTTGATATTGCACCAAGATTGCATTTTACCAAAATCATGCTAAAGAAGTAAGGGTTTATTTTTATCGGAATAGGAGAGACAAAGTTTGACATCGTCCGCATACATAAGAATGCGAGAAGATTTGATTATTTGCGGGAGATCATTTAAAAATAAATTTAAAAGAAGAGGGTCAAGGTGGCTACCTTGAGGTACCCTTGAAGTGACCTTAATTTCTGTAGAGCCTTAAAAAACTACGATTTGGACACGATTAGATAAATATGAAGTTATCGAAATTAAAAAGCAAGACGGAAACCCCAGACGAAACAATGTAACAATGAGAAGATTATGGTTTACTGATTCAAATGCTTTACTGAAGTCAGTATAAAGGACATCAGTTTGCTTTTTTTTCGGTAAACGCTAGATTAATAAGAGAAGAAAGTTCTAAAAGGTTAGTGGAAGTGGACGTCTTACAAATCCATGTTGGGAGTCCGACATTAAAGAACGACCGGAGTGTTGCATTTGTGAAAAACTTTTGGAATTGATGAAAGCTTGGCAATACCACGGTAGTTCTCAATGTTGGACTTGGAACCTTTTTTATGAATAGGCATAATATAGGGTTCATTCCAGATGGCCGGAAGACAAGAAAGTTTTTAGTAAAGTGCGGAAAAGAAAAGATAATGGCATAGCAAGAGAGCGAGCAGAATGCTTTAAGACACAACTAGGAATGGCATCGGGGCCAGGGGAGAAAGATGATTTAACAGACAGTAGGGATTAGAACACGTCGGTTTCAAAGATTTCTGGATAAGCAATAAGATTCGAATGATGTAGGTTATAGGAATAGTTAGTGTCAATGCTATTAGAGTTGACAGAATAGGTAGTTTGAAAAAATTGGTCATGCAAGTCGGCGACTTCAGAATTGTTAGTAGAGCTTACATATTTTAAATATAGCGATGCAAGAAATAAGGAAGATCTACGTTTAGAATTAACAAAAGAAAACAATTTTCTGGGATCACTACAGAAGTCGAGCCGACAACGGCAAAGATAATTATTGTAGCAAATTCTGTTAAGAAGAACGAACTTGTTACGTATAATAGAATATTTAAAAAGTCAACAGGAGATCCAGATTTAATAAATTTTTTTAAAAAAGAAGACTTACGGTTTTTTAAAGAGGACAGAGTAGTGGTAAACCAAGGCGGCTTTAAAGAAGGAGTCATGACAGAATAAGGAACAAAGAGATCAAAAGCAGCGTATAAAACCCGTTAGAAATTGGAAATGGAAAGTTCTCAGTAGACAGCAACCAATTAATTTCGGACAAAAATTTATTAAGACCGACAAAATTAGAATTACGAAAACAGCGATACCAAGGAGCATATGGGCTGATTTCGGTAGAGATCATTAAATTTTAAAATGATTTGTAAGGTCGGATGGTACGTATTCTCGGGTAAGGAGAGCGGACAGACCATAGAAATTTCGAAATCAGAATTTTCATTGACAAAAACGAGGTCAAGCATTCTATTTGAGCAATTATGTATAAAATGTATTTGGTTCAGAGAGATATCAATCAGTCCTGTAACAAACTCATGATAACCAGAAGGAAGAAGAAAACTAGAATTGACTGAACTAAGCCAAGACAATGTAGGCAGATTAAAGTCGCCTCAGACAACAAGTTGGCCCCGAATTCCAACAGAATCGGCCACCTTATAAATGGCAGCAAGATGATTCTGATATACACTCAAGTCGGAGCAGGAAGGTATATAGGAACAAGTAAAATAGATAAATCAATACCTATAGAAAAATTTAGAGTTAGTAACTGAGATTCTAAGGCGACTTTTACAGCATTCAGAACGCCACCACCACGACCAAGAGACCGGTCAAGCCTGTAGGTTACATAGGACTTAACAAAAATCGAAGAATCATGGACATATGCATTAAGCCAGGTTTCAGAGAAAGCAATAACATCGGAATCAAAATCTAATCTTAAACGAAGAGATATCGCGCTGATATATATTTAATTTCTCTCTTTCTGAGATATATTTAATTTCTCGCAAACGAATTGATTAACGCAATTTTCGGATGCCGATGGCATTAACCTGGAGAAGAAGATGGACTTTTTAGGTGCCACTCCAACCAATGAATCCGAATGGTCCTCTGTTGAGGGGGCTATCTATCTATACATAATATATTTTAATTCTTCTAATTTTTTAAAAAACAAAACTCGGCATTAAAAGTCTTAAGCTGCTTGGTCAAAATTAAACAACTTTGTGAAATAAGATTTACGGACAAACATCGTAACATTCGTCTAACTCTTTAAACGCAGCGTCATTAGATTCGAATAAATTCTTGGCAAAACTTGGAAGATATCTAGCATCAAGCCTTATGGCACACAAGAAAAGTTATTTTTTTCAGCACGCTTAAGCTTGACATGAATCGTCAGTATTTCTGCAAGAAAAATCTTTCGATGTCCTGCAACTCATGCTTAGCAAATATTGCATACTCTGCGCCAAAAAGAAGAAACTACAGCCAAGTTTTTATGAAATTTCTTTATATAAGTATCTGAAATTTCTGAAGACTAATTCTGACTTTTTTTTTGCAGAAACTGTCAATTACGGTAGAATTATAAACTCATTAAGATAAAAAAAAATCTATAATATTCTGTAATGAAATAACCAATTGGTACTTGGTAAGCTGGACTTCCAATACCCACATAAGTTCCTGAAAAATATTTCAGGCTATCAGCAACAAATGAGCTAAACTTTTGATCAGTAAAAAACAGAATTGGCCCATTATGCATGCAGAAGTTTGTAAATACCAGCCGTTAAAAACAGTACGCATAAAATTTGCGCTCACTGTGTGCGATTTTGGCTTTACATCGACTAGTCGATTTTCGCTGCTCGCTGCCGACAACTGTCATCACTAACATGGCAAAAACAATAACACACAAGTCTTAAAAACGGAGCCAAACTTGAGGAGAGGAATAAAAAAAAACAAGTATTTTCTGGTTGCAGCCATTTTGAAATTATATAGAAATAATGACTACACTGCGACTGCGCCGCGAATGCCTTGCACACATGCGCGCTGGGCGCAGCAAAACCAACAACAACAGCAAGAATGCACATACACACACACGCAGAACAGCGTCAAACATGTTTTGACAGAGCGGAGAGCGCTTGGGAGAGCCACTTGTATGTTTCGTTTTCAACAGTTTCTCTGCTAGTTTTGAGCGCGGCTTAACAGCTGCGGCGAGAGTAAATAACATTTTGCGCTCACAGCATAAAGCTGATTGCAAGCCAACCACTGTGTACATTAACAGCAGCCGGCGCGTTAGTGTGAGCAGCAACGAAACAGCTGTGGCTGGTAAGCACACGAGATAGCGCGCACAACATAAACAGCACACATCGCTTTAACAGCGTCAGTCTAACAGCAACAGAAGTAATTCATTCATGCAGTCCATAGCTCATTCCTTTTTTTTCGTACGCGAGTTATGACGCATGCGCTGCGTGCTGTGCGTTTTTTTTTTGTTTAATAAAGTGTAACAACAACAAAAAAAAAAACTAAACAAATGCAATAAGTGCATTTAAATTTGATAACAAATAAAACAAAAGCAAGCGGATTTATTACATTTTTTGTTTGCATGGATTGCATATATAAAAAAATATTGTTTTTTTTTAAACGCCTCAGTGTTCAAAGTGAAGTGCAAGCGAGCGCAGAAAAAGGAGCAAAAAGAAACACGACAACGAAATAACGAAGCGTAGGCAACAACAATATGGCGTTTAATGCCGCCGCATGTTTTAACTGCACAAAGCAGCAGCAAATAATATGTTGCAAAAAACGCGGCATATAAAAAGGCAAATAGTTTAAATAAAATAATACATAAATAAGGCGTTATACATTTTTTTTTTTATTTTTTGTTGAGTTTAATATTGACGAGTAGCCTGCGCAGCAACGAATTTTGTGCCAAAGTCTCTAGCTCGCTCGCTCTCTTCTTTCGTGTGCCTTTTTCTGTGTGTGTCTATTTGTGCCAGTGTGCGAAAAAGGCAAAGGCAAAAGCAACAATAACAACAACAACAAACGTCTCGTCGGTTCTGTGTGCGTGTGAGCAGCTCGCTCGTTGCCGTTCGTGTCTCTTTTGCGCATGTGTATTGGTAAAAGGAAGCGCGAACGTTAAATTTGAATTTTTTTCACCGTTGCGAGCAACGCGCGGCGTGTAAATATGCGGTCGGCGTCGCCGTCAGCGTCAACGTTGTCGTCGTTGCATTTCTCGCGGCAATATTATTTTGTTAGCAGCCTGCTGCAAAATACATAAATAAATAAAGCTAAGCAGAAAGTTACAAAAAGCAAAAAAATAAAATAAAAAACAAAACAACAGCCAAAAAGTGTTCAAAAAGGCACAAAATTAAGCAAACTACAACTACTGCAATATAATTGCAACTGCAACAACAACAGCTATTACTACACACACACTCACATACACACACACAAACACACAACATACACACTAAACTGGATTACAATGCAGTACAGCAGTCGCAGTCGACGCAGCAGCGGCGTCGTTTGTCGCCGCAGCAGCACACAAGCTTGGATTAAAATGCTTACAGCAGCGCTGCTGCTGCTGCTGGCGTTTGCAAATTTTGGCGCAGCGCATGCAACGGGTAAGTTATAACCCCCCCTACCCCAAAACAAGCCCTCCCCCTGTGTGCCTACGCTCTACGCCCCATTTATTATAAACAAATGCATCCGAAACTTTTGCGCCTTACACTCCGCGCCAATTGAATAGCGCAACTTTTAATTAATTTAAGCAGAGCAGAGCTTAAGAACTAAGGCTTATAGCACTGGCAGCGTACATTAATTAAGTAAATAAACCTTTTTGAAATTAGCTTTAACTTAAATAAATTAATTGGGATAGACTAAAAGGTTATAAAAATACGATTTCCAATACAAATTTTGCGTAGCTAAATGTGAATTAATACGGAAACCCAAAGTATTTTTAGTAATAACAAGCCCGTCTAAACATATGTATAAGACTTTTTATCATTTTTTTTACGTCTTATATATAATAAACACCATTAAAAAATCTAAAATATAATTTTCAATTGTAAAGGTTTAGTAAAACACGTCAATTATGTCCCTTTTTGTTTTGATCTTAAAGATTAAATTAAATTTAAAAAATCTAAAATAAAATTTTCAATTGTAAAGGTTTTTTGAAACACTTCAATTATGTCCCTTTTTGTTTTGATCTTAAAGATTAAATTTGATTCTCAAAAACGTTAAGTATATCGAAATTCCAAAAACAGTATTTAAGTATTTTTTTAGTGTTTATATAAAGAAATTACCAATTAAACAATTTAACTGGCTTAAATATTAATAAAAAGTAATCCTAGCTTAGTCAGTCAATTTCCAAATCTAAGGTCTGCTTATGCCGAGCCTGAATATAACATATTGGCCGAAATGATTTATCCCAGATATGCCCCAATGTCCTACATCTAGGACACTTCATATACGAACATTTTTAGTCACATTCGCAAGTTAATTTTTTACGGATTTAGGGAAGGCCGGGCAAGCGTTCTTTTAACATTCGAGCTATCGAAGCGAAAATTCGAAATTTTGACATATTAGAAAAGGAGAATTGTAAAATACGCTTTAAAGGATGAGCTTACAAAATACAAAGTTATTGAGAAATAATTGTTTTCAAATGGCGTTGTATTATTTTGAAAGGTTTTTTTAAAATTTAAGGGTTATACATTGAAAATTTATATAAATTTATATTTATAAAACGTTAAAATAATATGCGAAAAAATTAGTTTTTTACTAACGTATAGGCATGTCTAGGTTAAATTCATTTATTTCATAAAAATTTATATAAATTTATATTTATAGAACGTTAAAATAATATGCGAAAAAGTTAGTTTTTTACTAAAGCATGGGCATATCTAGGTTAAATTCATTTATTATACTTACCCCTTAAATCCGACATAACTTTCTCTAGGCGCTACGATAGTTATAAGTGTATAAAATACCTTTGTTTATTCTATTTTTATTATATTAATATTATTTTTTCTAAAAAATTCGATTTACTTAAAATGCGACGTCTATAATGTATTAAACTTAAAAGTTTAGGCTGCGAGCCCTTGATACTTAGATAGTTATAACAATAAAATAACAAATATATTAATCTGTTATAAAACAATCAGTAAATTATATAAAATTAATTAAGCATTGGTATGAACAGCTAGTCTCTATAATGATTAGTGGCTATATACGAGCTAGAGTTTATTATAATATTACGGGCAGTTAGAAAAAGAAACTTTAAAAAAATGATCTGCTTGATAGATCGAGGTCATAAAATCTTTTAAATCTTCTAAACGAAAATTAGGTAAACTTGGGCTAACAAAAAATAGTGCTGGTGAAACAAAAAGTTTAAATTATATATCATAAAAAAATAATTCAAGTTTTAAGAAATATAAAGCCAGACCCAGCTGTATTAATAGTTAACTCTTTAAGGCATTACAGATGCTAACTAAACTATCTATGAATATATTCTTCTTTTCAATTTAGCAATCAATAAAATTCCTTTCTTTAATACATAAAAAAATTAAGTTGTGCTATTCAAGTGACGAGGAGTGTATTATTAATATGTTGTAAGCTGAGCAGCACCGAAAATGTAGCGACAATTCATTGTTGGCCATTGCTTTTCACCTCACTCTTTAGCCGTTCTTGCATTATTTGTCTACATGTGTCTGCTGTGTTTCTTAATGCCTTTTCGTTTGCTGCTTCTCTATTCCCTCATTCTTTCGTTTTCATTGAATTGCCCGTTTTTTCGCTTCGTTTCCTTTTATTATATCTATTCGTTCGTCGCTGCTGCTGCCCATGCGCTCCTCCTGTTTGCCAGCTACGACTTCGGACAGGTGGTCGGTTGTTGGTTCGCTCGTCGTTTACTCGCTCGTTTTCGTTCTCATCAGCTTGATTCGTTTGATTTTGGGCGAGTTTTAATGCGGCCAGTTAACGCTGCTCTCGCTCTCTCTCAGATTTTAAAAATGTTGTCTTTGATTTTGGAGTTGGAGTTTTGCCGTCGGTAAATTGCTAACTTACTTTTTTTTATATACAGGGTAGGGCAGTTTGGGATTAATCTATTATAGCTTAACATATCATAATTATTATAGCAGCTATCATATCGTAATACTTTCAAGTATTCTAAAAAATGCCTATGTAAATATATTTGTTAGTGGATAAATTCAATTTTAGCTAAAATAAATCAAATATAATAAAATTTTAAAATGTTAAAAAATTGTATGTCTATATAATTTATAGGCTAGTTTTAGAAAGACTTAATTATCTGTACTGAAAATTATAGTCAGTTAGATGATTCTTATTGACACGCAAGATCTTTTTTTTTCCATAACAAAATATTTTTTTGTATAATAATATAATTAGAAAAAAGTGCTTAAGTTGTGTATCAGCGACAAATTTACCGGATACGTATTGTTTTAGCCAAGGGCAGCCAATTGAGGTCAATTTTGTAATATGTTTTGTAAATTTCAGCGAAATCGCTGAAGGAGATCTTGAAATGTCTTATAACGCAATCACATAAAAGTTCTTTCAAAAAACAAACACTAAAGCTTAGAAAATTTGGAATAAGTTCTAAATCGGTGTTACCTAAAATCCAAGTTAAGAGAGTAACTTTATCAATTAGTTAACCAAGTCAGCAAACGAATTCGCTTTAAAGATATTTCTGGTACAACACCGATTCTTTACTTTCTTCGGTTATTTTTTTTTTTAATTTTTGTATGCTTTGGCCCAACTTCCTGTCGTCTTTTTGGCCTTTGTAGCATAATTAGTCCCACTTGTCAGTAACGTGGTCGCAGTTCGTCTTGTTTCTTGTCTGTTTACTCAAAATGTTTGTCACATAGCTCGGGTCTCTTTGGTCTTGGTTTGTTTGTACTACACTAAATGTCTGGTACGCAGCACTCTCTAGACAAGGCTTAGGCATATATTTGCATATGGCCCGACCTGGCTGTTGTCTAATCATTGTGTCAACACTCAATACATGTTTGGGGCAACGATTGTGGGTGCGTGACCGTATTTCTAGGAATTGGAAAACATCTATTTTTTTTTAAATAAATAGCATAAAATTTATTAGCTTTAGCTAGAAATCTTGCAATTTTAAAAAGGAAATGCCTTGGCTAGTGGTCTTAAAGTATAGTAATAATTTTGTTTATTGAACTTCTAATTAAAAACATGCTTAGAATTTGGGTAAAAAACATATTTGTACGATTATATCTGTAGCTATTTACTTTATTCCTTATAAGAATTCTGCTGACTAAGTTTTAGTCGGATTATTCGTTTTATTCGTGTCTTACCAGACACGAATCTTATTTATTTCTAATAAATATTTATTTCCTGCATTTGCCTAAATTGTCTTTACACGTTCCAAACTATAGAAAATACTTATGGCAGTATTGGGTATGCTTAGGTAATGGTATTATTTATTTTTGGGAAAATTGGAATTATGTGTTTTCAGACTCATGATAAAGATTAATCTCCTAAAACCAATTCTAACTTAGGCCATTGGTCTCTTAGCTCGAACAAGTAATCCTTAACCTTTAATCTTACTTTAGGACGGTTTTCTGATAAGTTACTTAGGATTACTTTCACTTATTTTATGCTTTTTATATATTTAAGACCAACAATAAATTATAATCGAATAAAAGATACTATATCTATACAATATGACTTTTTTCTACTACTGTCTACATCTTTCTATCAAAATTGAATTTTTACGTAAAATTTTTGGCCGTCGATCGGTGGTTCGAAGGTCGGAGGATCGATTCCCCGCAGTAGCACTGGCATCGCTAGCTCAAAGACGCTATTTGCAATGAAAGTCTTTCTATCAAAATTGATTTTTTACGGAAATGTAAAGAAGATAATTTTTGGCCGTCGGTCGGTGGTTCGAAGATCGGAGGTTCGATTCCCCGCAGTAGCACTGGCATCGCTAGCTTAAAGACGCTATTTGCCATGAAAGTCTCTATTCATAAAAGACGCCGCCGTTCGGATTCGGCTATAAACTGAAGGTCCATGTTCTGTTCGAACAGTTATTAATAGAGATCCCCTATGCCCCTCTCGAAGGGGTAAAACAGGGAATTATTTTTTTTTAAAGAAGATAATATAGAATTTCCTATGTCCCTTAAAGTTCTAAAAGTATCTTTAATAGCACGTCTGATTAGACAAACAAGTAATACTCAGTATTATCCAAAACCCTATACAGATCGAACCAGATATAAGCTAAAAAAAGTTTCCAAGCCTTTTAACCCAACTCTTTGCTCCCAGCTCCATCTTCATCTCGTAAAAGCATCTGCAACTTGATCGTTTGACTTTTTCATATTGGAGAGTGACAAACTCTTACATTTGCCGCTCCATTAAGCCAACAACCAAGCCAAATTAGCTCAGATACACAAAAAAAAAAAAGATACAAAAAAACTGCAGCTCAACTTTCCCAGACGTCATCAGCAATGGCGTCGTCGTCATTCATTATTGACATTTAGGCATTGTACGCTCATTTTTATATGAATATTATGCAGTTTTAAGTACACTCATCATACATACTATACAGGTAGATACATATTTGCATGCATTTCAATAATTTACGCCACGCCTTGCCTTGTCCATTTCCCCTACCGCCCATTTTGATAAAACGACATTTTCAGATACGTTTTTTTTTTGGTTTTTGCTTGCCTTGCACATTTAGTGCATTCAACTTGGACACGGGAATGGGCAGAGCAGCAACTACTACAACAAAATGTGAACATTTCATGTGCCAAGCACATAAAGCCAACTTAACAACAACAACAACCACTACGCTTGTATCTATAAGATACAGCGCTCTACTTTATTTTAGGTTTGCCCATTGGCTAATTTGAATTTGTGGCGCTGCTCAAGTTCAGCTTGCATATTATCAGCAAACATTTATCTGTATCTCAGACTGTGTGTGTGCAGATACACAGATACACACGATTTACAAGCATTAAAAAAGTAGCAGACAGACAAAAAACTAACGATCATTTAGGCTATGGTTTATATATATGTTGTAGTATCCTATAGACGATGTTTAGTTTTTGTATCTATAAGATACGTGAAGGAACAAAGCTTGAAGTTGTAATATATAACAGTTTTCGAAATCTATAATTCTTTTAATAAGCTTGAAATTATGGCATATTTTTATATTATCTGAAAGATACATTTATCTAGCTTTGTCTTACATATTTTACTTTGATATTGTTTCTAATATATAACAGTTTTCAAAATCTATAATTCTTTTAATAAGATTGAAATTATAGTATATTTTTATATTATCTGTAAGATACATTTATCTAGGTTTTTCTTACATATTTTACTTTGATATTGTTTGTAATATATAACAGTTTTCGAAATCTTTAATTCTTTTAATAAGCTTGAAATTATAGGATATTTTTATATTATCTGTAAGGTACATTTATCTAGCTTTTTCTTACATAGTTTACTTTGACAATTGTTGGAATTTTTAGATCAAAGAATTGTTTTATATTTGTTATTATTATGTCCAAGAAGCCGTCTCTTGTTTTAGCAAATACAAAAGTTTCTCAATCGAAATCTTTTAAGAAATTCATTTCGATAAGCATTTCTAGCTCTCTTAAATCTATCAACGTACTATTTTTGGATGTAAACTCGTTTGAAGCTATTATTTCTGTCATCGAGCAGATTGCTTTTGAAGAAGTTTTCTTCATACCAATGAAAGCCGATTTTTCGAAAATATTAGGATAAGATTCAGCAGATTAATAATGCGAACTTTTCCGTTTATCAATTTTACCTTAAGACCGAATTTTGCTAGAATTTTCTGATCACAAGAAAAAAAGTTAGTAAGAACTTAAGTTTTAAGCCAAAATAATAAACTAGGAAAAAATAAATTATACAAAACTTGGGTTCTTACATTTTACTTATATGATACAATATCACTTGGAAATTTAGTCTAAGAAAGAAAAAGATTTGAAGTTGTAATGTAAGAAATATCTCAAAAAGGCCTCTCGCTTTTAAAGATAGTAGGATACATTTTAAGCAAACTAATCAAAATGGATGATTCTAGCAGTTCTAGTTCCTATAAAGAGCTAAATAGTTCATAAGCTCTTCAGTAAAATAGTTTAACAGTTGAATTATTAGTAAAAAAGATAGACGAAGAAAAAATGGCTAGGACCTTCTAGTTCTTCGGTTCTAGAAGTACCAAAATGGATGATTCTAGCAGCACTAGTTCCTATAAAGAGCTAAATAGTTCATAAGCCCTTCAGTAAAATAGTTTAACAGTTGAATTATTAGTAAAAAATGGCGGACGTAAAGTCGGGCGCGGACGACTTTAGGATACCCTGTACCACTAGCTTGTAATAAAGTCCGATTTCTTCACAAAAAACCAAAAACAGAAGAATTTTTAAGCAAAAATTTTTTTTTTGACCGATCGTTCCTATGGGAGCTATATGATATAGTCAACCGATTTCAATAAAATTTGACACGGTGCTTAAATACCTTAAAAAAGATATGAACGCCAAAGTTATTTCAAATATCTTTACAAACAAACAAAACACATCGAATTTTGTATAAAAAACGTGTTTTTGGACCGATTGGTCCTATGGGAGCTATGATCTAGTCAAACGATTTGGATTAAATTTGGTACAGTGCTTAGGAACTATCAAATACTCACGAATGTCAAATTTGGTCCCAATATCTTAACAAACAAACGAAACACAACAAATTTTGTTAAAAAATCAATGTTTTGGAAGATCGGACCTATGGGAGCTATATGATATAGTCCACCGATTTTGTTCAAATTTGGCACATTGCTTAAGTGGTCTAAAAAATTTCCAAACGCCAAATCTGGTTAGGATATCTTTATTAAAAAACGAAATATAGCCAATTTTTCTTTAAAAAAGTTATTTTGGCCGATCGGTCCTATGGGAGCTATATGATATAGTCAACCGATTTTGATCAAATTTGGTACAGTGATTGGGAACTATAAAAAACTTTCGATTGCCAAATTTCGTTACGATATCTTCATAAACAAACGAATTATTCATCTAAAACGCTTTTTTTTTCGAGGTCGTCTCAAACACCCCCATGGGAGCTATATAATTTATCCCCGATATCAAAAAAATAAAATAAACTTGCCTCCTATGGAATAATATGGGATCTAATGTGAAAGTTTGGTAACTCTAGCTCTTACCATCTCTGAGATCTAGGCGTTCACACGGACGGACGGACGGACAGACGGACAGACGGACGGACAGACGGACAGACGGACATGGGTATATCGACTTCTCTATTCACCCTGATCATATTTTAGGTAACTTTGGGGTGTCTCCGACGTCTCCTTCTATATGTTACATACATTTTCGGCTTGCACAAACTTAATATACCCTTGGACCATACGGTACAGGGTATAAAAAGATAGACGAAGAAAAATGGCTAGGATCTTCTAGTTCTTCGGTTCTAAAGAGCTAACTAGTTCATCAGTTGAATGCTTAGCTTTCCTGGAATGTACCAATCCAATCACAAAAAAAAAGACGATCAAAGTTTAACAGTTGAACTATTATTAAAAAGATAGACAAAGAAAAAATTACCAGGACCTTCTAGTTCTTCGGTTATAGAAGTTCTAATTTCTCTAAAGAGCTAACTAGTTCATCAGTTGCATTCTTAGCTTGCCTGGAATGAACCAATCCAATCACAAAAAAAAGACAATCCAATGTATATAAGCTACAAAAAAATAAATATATAATTTTCAAAATTAACTTAATTAAAACTATTGATCTGGAACTAGTAGTCTAAATAAATTAATTCATCACTCCTATGAGAGGCTAAAGCCACTGGAACTAGTAGTAGTAGAAGCTTCTTAGAAAAAGCGATAGTGAAATAAATTTATGATAGCACAATATTTCCAATTCTTACTATCAGATAACCATATAGGTTAGTGAGATAGAAACGGATTTGAATCTACAGAACTCATACGGATCTGTAACGGATTTTCGAGCCAACTGCTCCAAATGATTTATGCATAGTTCTGTTCTGAAGCAAAGGTATTTGTGATGTTTGTTGTTGCCAGATACTTGTGGGCGCGCCCCTTGGGCAGGTTAGCCTTGGGTCTCAAGGGGGGGATTAATTTTGGAAATAATTTTGTTTTGTAACGGTTTTGTTGCCGCATTTGCAACCACTGCGAACCAGTGAGCGCACTGTAAGTGGCTGTTCCTGGGGTTCCTGAGTTCCTGCTGTTGTTAATGGTGGTTGGTAGGTTGGTTGGTTCAACGTACAAAAACGACAGCTGCGCGACGACGCGGCAGAATTCAACCCCTGGCATCCCAGCATATTGCACAGGCGCAGCATGGCACTATGACTAGAGTACTGGCGTTCTTGGCAGCTCTGGTCTTTCGTCCTTTCCACGTATGTTTGCTCAAAGATCAAATTACGATAAAGCAGCAGGCAAACAAACAGAACCAGAACAACAAAGAGGCACCCTCTTTAGAGAGAAAGAGTGAGAGAGATTGAGAGGAGGGAAAGCAACTGCTCGAGACATATGTCTACCCTAGGTAGCTGGCAGAGTCAGCAGTAGAAGGAGAAACAGTAGAAGCAGCAGCAGCAGAAGAAGAAGAAGAAGAGTAGGAACAAGTATGAACAAAACAAGTTCAGATATGCCTCGTATCTGGATATCTACACGTACGTATAGGTATATGAGTATTTGTATCTGTATCTGCTGCTGCTGCTGCTGCGGCTGCGCCTTTGGCTGTTTACTGCCGTTTTTCAATGTCGTTCTTATTTCGTTCTTCTACCTTCGTTTCTACACTGGCCTTACGCTTTGGGCTGCACTTTTAGCCTGAACTCGCTTTGTGCTAGCATTTGTTGTTTTTACTCGCTAGTTGCTCTCGTTGCTGCTAAAGTAGCTGCTAGATACGTTTTTTGTATCCTGGCACCCCAAAGTGAACGAAATTCAGACACATAAGTCACGCATGCTAACGGTTTGCGTAGCATAATTCTCGGCATCTTTGGGATGAAGACGATACCATTAATTGTCAAGACTGTCAAGAGTTGAGCGGCTAATTAAATGCGCCTTATGTGAAAGTATCTTAAGCATGCTGGCTGGCTGTCTGGCTGGCTGGCATGAGATACATAATTGAAATTTCAATAAACGGCTTTAAAGCATTATCATTATCGCAACAGCCTGTCACATTTATTAATTAATTAATGCCATTGGCGGCGGCGGCGGCTCTTCCTCTTCAGACACAAACAACTTCAACTTTCTCAGGGCCTTCTTGTTGCAAGTAACTTGAGCTACCGAAAAATGCGTTGCAGCAATTACCTTGCGCAGCATACAAAACTTAATTACCACCGGTTACTAATTTTTTGGTGTGTTAAATCTGTTGTTTTTTGTCACAGCAAGCGAAAGAAGATACAATGCACACAGATACACACATACACACACAAAAGATACAAAACTGAAGCAGTTGGCCAGTCAAAAAAGATACAAAAAGTAAAGTCTTTACCAAAAAAAACCTGTAAGCCAACGCATTGCCCACTTGAATATTGATTATAATGTTGTTGTTGTTTTGGTTACTTGATACCGACAACTTGATCATGATGATGTTGATCGTCATCCTCATCATGTGTAGAGCTGCAGCAACTTCTGCTTTCAACTGATTTGCAGCAGTTCCGTTTAATGTGGCCAACAGAGCCAGGCGATCCTGTTTTTTTATTTTAGCTGTTTTTTTGTTGTTTTTTGTTGTAGCTCTTATTTTATTTCGTGCGACCCAACTGGCTTGGGATCGGGCTCTGACACTTTATGCGCTCCATTTGCTTGGACACACCTTGGAAACAACAATAATAAAAAAACGAAAAAAAAACTGCAACGTGGCCTTTAGCAAAAAAGGTTTTTTGGTTGGGTTTCTGTTGTTGCTCTTATTTGACAGCTATAGAAGCCGCTTAGAGCAGAGCTTTGAAGCAGGCTCACTTGGCAGGCTCTGCTGACTTCTAATACGGGCCGGAAATCATTGGCCATGCGTGTGCGTATGCGCTTTCCCAGCCAATAAATGTGCGTCATCGTCAGCAGTGTCGTTCCCATCCCATGCACACACTCGTAAAAAAAGAAAACACATAAAGAAATGAAATAAGTTGGCCGATGCAACATAGTCATGCCACTAGCCTTATTGGGGCGTTCAGGCTTGAACTGGCCAGATCAGGCACGATTGACAACTCTACAGCGCTGGGAAAATGCCTCAAATGGTGCTTAGTCAATGGATCAAAGATGAAAAGACAAATAGATGTTTTGGCCCGAACATACATAGTTGCGCCGCGCTCTAAACTAATTATGAAAGCAACTGCTGCCGTTTAAAGTAATTAAATCTGTAAATCCACGCAACCTGAATATACGATTAGATACAAGATACATGGCAAGCGGGAGAGCCAACTCCAAAAGAGTTGGGCCGAGAGAGAGAGAGACGCGCGCGCCCGTAAGGCAAACACGTCTTATACCGTGTTTATTGACTTTTAATGATGGTCAAGCGAATTAGTGCGACGGACTGGCCTGGCCTGGCTATTGGCTTACTTCTTTGCCTTTGCCGTCGTCTTGTTTAATGACTTTTCTTTATGACGATGATGAGGTACCACAGAAGACGACGCTGAAAGAGCAAACGAAGTAGCCTGATCTATAGTGGTTTGGTAGATACAAAACTGCTGCTACGCACTGACCGAACAAGTTTTTTTCCTTTATTATTTTGTTGTGTTTTTATTTTTTCCGTCGACGTCTTCTTCAGCGTTCTGCTTTGCGTCTTATTCTTGAAATTGAGAAAAAAAAAAAATAAGAAACCACTTCATGGCCTGCCCTGGCCGAAAAGGCTGACAACCTCAAGAAAACGTCGACGAACAACGACGGACGACATAAGCAACGACGCTGAGTTGGTGTACAATTTTTATAGATATTACCCAAAGTATCTTGTCTTGCTGCCCTGCCTTATAGCTCTTCAAGTCAAGTCACAGAGCCCAGGCCCAGAGTCTTGGCCAGGCCCGGGCGCGCTGCACGCGATCTGCGCCAAGTGTTTGCTTATAAGCCAGAATGAGACAGACAGCTGCATTGAATCTCTCTCTTGCTGTCATCTCTCTCGCTTGTTTTATGCTGCTCTTGTAGCTTACAGATACAGCTGTAGCGCTGTGTGTATCTGTGTTTTTTTTTGTGGTATTTGTATATGTTGGCAAGTCATTCAGCTGGACAGGCCACATGCAAGAAAGCAAAGCAAAGAAATTCTTTCCAACTTAAAAGTTACTGCAACAAAATGTGGTAAGATAGTGCTCCGTTGTTGTTGCTGTCTATTCCATTTGTATGCTAGCGTATCTGTGTGTATGTTTGTGTGTGTGTAGTCTATTGAACATGCAATGAAAAATGACAATCATCATTATGTACACTTGAGCAGCTTGGCTCTTGGTTCAGCTGTGCTTTGCCATCATATTACATACTTATAGAACACTGTAGTGGCCTGCGGATTGGATGGGGAGGGAAGGGTAGAGCTTAGCCCGATACCGCGGATCGGGTAACTCAGCGCTCGCGACAGTCCAACCGTTGTCTCAACTTGAAATTGAAGTTGAAGTTGCGCACGGTGTGAGGCGTGCCTTGGCTTACCACTGGCGTCTTGATCCATCAACTTGAGCTTGAGCATTCCTTGACTTGGGTGTGAGAATCATATGGCGATTTCTCATATACAAAACAGCGCTAAAGTGGATCAGTCAAGTAGCTGGCGCATATTTGTATATCGCGCTTAAGCATGCAAAAGATACTTTTCAAGCTAAAACAAATGTATTGATATTTAACGGATTTGAGGTATATATGATGTAAGTGCGGATGGATGTTGCTATGAGAAAAGCCTGGCAAAAGTGTTTCTAAATTAGAATTTTGTAGCTTAAAAGTATAGATAGATTGATGAATTTAATGGGAAGCTTGTTGAAATCTCGATTTAGAGCAGTAGATTGAGGAATTGTTTAATAGTTAAAAGGTAAACGAACTGCAAATGAGAAATGAATGAGAAATTATAGCACAATTTGTGAATAGATTTTTGGGAATTATGTTGGAATGAGCGAAATTCAAGAATTTATAAAGTAACTAAATAACTTTTTAATAGCTCAACACTAAAATGAGTTTTAAAACAGAAAATATTTTTAAATCTTCCCATCACGTCAGGATTTTGAGATATTTGAGGTTGTGTACCCAAAAAATGGCGTTTTTTCCTACATTTGAGGTACATAACCTCAAATATCTCAAAATCCTGACGTGATGGGCCAGTTCTGACGGCGGATTCGGATTCTACGTACCAAATTACTTCGGAAATGACTCTTAGCTTTCCAACAAATGAACCATGTTGACCTGAGTTATCTCAAAGGCTTACTGCAAATGCTAATGACGTCGAAGGGATATATCTCGTAACTTCGAAAAGCCATAACTTTGCGAAAAAAAATTGTAATTGATCTCTTGAACCCTTAAATTAAAGGGTAAGAGTTGTACTAAATGATGTAACTGGAGAGAAAAACCGCAAAAATTTACCCTGTACATAACCTCAAAAGTAGGAAAAAACGCCGATTTTTGGGTACATAACCTCAAATATCTCAAAATCCTGACGTGATGGGCCAGTTCTGACGCCGGAGGATTCTACGCACCAAATTACTTCGGAAATAGCCCTTGCTTTCCAACAACTCAAATGACCCCTGTATTTGTAGACCTGTGTAATAAGTTTTTGAGATACTCTTGGTTTTTTAAGGCTGTTAATTTCGATTTAAAGCCGAAGATTTATGGCAAATTAACCTAAATTAATTTTTAATTGGGTATAACTCGAACTTTCTTGTATAATAGCAAATGAAAGACTTTTAAGAAATGGTAAAAAAATTATTAAATTATTTTTTATTTGGTTGATGATGATTTAAATCTTTACTCTTAAGTGGAGCTCAGAGCTTATTATGATAATATGTCAGTATGTTAACTTTGGGAGCACAATTATTTTGTCTATTTTTTATTTTATTTTTATTTTAACAAATCAAATCTAGTATTTAATACTAAACTTAATACTAATTTAACGAGCTCTAGCTACTGGGGCCTTCGACTGTCAATTTTTTAAAATCAAATCAAAAACTTTTGCAAAGTTTTACGTAGCAAAGATACACAGTGAAAAAAGTCTAATATTTTGCCTCCAAAATCAAGCATACAAGAATTTGTGGTGTTAAAGTACTCTAAGACAAAATGAAGAGTAAAATTAGTAAATACAAGAAGAATTTGTGGTGTCAAAAGTACTATAAGACAAAATGAAGAGTAAAATTTTGAGTCTAAAGATACAAATCTTAATTTTAAAGTGTTAAGAATTATTTAATAAACAACTACGCATGATTATACTTAATGTCAAAGACAGAATATACACAACAATACACTGGAAAAAAGTCTAATATTTTATAATGATTTTTAGAACAATTGAGCTTGATTATAGAAAGCATCTAAGAGACCGAAATTCTTTATTTAAAGATATTTAAAATGATTTTAAAATTTCAACTTTTAAGACAGAAACTCTTAATTAAAAAATGCTTAGCATGATTTTAGGTAGTGTTCTCAAAGAACATTTCTTGCTCACTGATGGTAATAGTGAGATTTTTTCTTTTCTTCCTCAAAGGGTTCCTCACAGGTGGGGCACTGCGACAAAAAGATCTTTTGTGCCATACCCATAAATTACGGCAAAGGACTTTCCGCTTTCCGCATGAATAGCAGTAGGTCTTTAATTGGTATTGACCTGAGATGGAAGGGACTAAACCGTTCCTTTCCCATGCGACAGGCTCTGTCCCATATCAGCGCTGTGCAGTCACAGAGAATATATCTAGTGCCTTCATCGTCTTCTAGACAGAGCCTGCACTCTAAAGAGTCCGATAGGCCAATTTTCTGTAGATTTTATCTAACAGTGTGGTGCCCAGATAGGTTAGCTATCAGGAGCTTTAGGTGCGATCTGACAGACTTTTTGTCTTGATCGCAAGCACTTTTGCTTAACGAAGCCCCGAAAGGGAGAACCAGTATCTCCTATGTTCTCCTTCAGCCCATTAGTTTATCATGGTTTTGATTGTGGACCAACCAATACCACAAAACGGCGCAGAAGATGTGGTCAGGGTGGAGGCACCCTGTCGTGCTGATTAGTGAGATTGAGATAGGAAACTTTTTTCAAAAATTCTGTTGTGAAAATTCGAACTTGAACTTTTTTCCAAGTGTACCAACTGCTTAGACTGCGCCTATATCCAGATTTTAGCGCATTGAACGTCTTTCTTTAGATCTAGCGCTTTGTTGACGCTTTTACAGTTACTTGGGCCTTGGCGCCAATGATGAAGTCCCCAACAATTGTACAATGTTTACGCATAAATTTCAACTTTATACAAATTAGCGACTAGAGACCCCCAAGTGCCCTACCCGCTTTACTCCTGCTGCTCCCAAATAGTACTTCAAAACTCTCAAAGTCTAAACTAAACATTCACACGCTCTCGTAGTTTTAGATCAGCTTGGCTTAATGTTGTTGTTGTTGTTGTTGGTTAGCTGGTTTGCCGGAAGTGTTAAATGCTTCACTTTATTTAAAGTACAAGTACATATATGTACACACACATACACACGCACACACATAATGCACAACAAGGGAGCAGAGACAACTTACGCAGACACACAACAATGCATACCAACATATCACTCATATGCCATTATTTTATGGATTTTCAACATTAACCAAACCTATATACAATATGTATTATATATATACCATAAGCGTTGAGCAACCCTTTAAATTATGTTTTTTTTACTTTACGAAATTTTACGCGTCAGATGCGTAACTATGGCGCAGTGCATGTTAGAGAGAGAGCGCGCGAGAGAATGTATCTGTATATGTAGCTGTGCAAGTATCTGTGTTTGTGCGCCTGCGTGGCCATTGCGTTTGCTTTGGCGCGCATTTGCCGTCTGGCCATGTGTGTGTGTGTGTGTGTGTGTGTGCGTACGAGGGTGTCTTCTGGTTCCTGTTGTTGTTCCCACGGCGCAAACGCTTCCTTTGCCAGGCTGTCCATTTGTATGAAACACAACTCGAGCCGTGCATGGGGGTGTGCGGAGGCAGGCAGCTACATCAAAGCAAAGTGTCGCCTGTTTACTTTTTTTCTGCTTCTTTTTAATTTAAGTGTATCTTTCAAGTGCACTTGAATTACCAAATAAGCGCAATGGCAGCTGATTTGTTATCAATACAAAAGTTAGTTTTTTTTTCTTTGGGGTGGTAACACTGCTAATCTTAATGCCAGCTCTATCTTTAAGCCAAAAAGCAAACCACATGCACTCAAAAACCACATCCCCTTCCGAAATGTGTCGCCAGATATGACTAGGCAACGCCAACGCTGGGGCGGCGCGATTAACTCTCTGAGGCCTCCCATTAATCTATCAAGCCTAGCCCGAAGACGCGCCAGCCAACCAACCCAGTCATTCAGTCCATCAGTCGAGTCAGTTAATCGTCAACCGACTCAACTTAACCAGAAACCATAATTTCATAGCCATAGTCTTTCATTCGGAATTGATCGTAGCGCGCGCTTTGCTTCGGTTCTTCACATCTAACCCAAAAAAACAACAAAAACCGAAATAACTCTAAAGAGTAGGAAAAAAAAAAACAACCAGAGTCCGCCGTCTATGTCGAGTTAGTTCCCACACTCGTTTTTCGTTTACGACTTTCCACTTGCCCCGCGCTGGCGCGCTTGCCTTCCTTTCCCCCCTTTTGGACTTTTTATATGCCACATACCATACCACATCCATTTCATAGCATTACAACTTTAGCTACTTTTTCATTAACACTTTACAATCTTTCTGGTTGTTGTTGCTGTTGTTGTTGCTGTTGCGGTTGTGCTCTACGCCTCTGCACAGCTGCCACATTTTGTTGCTATTGTTGCACATTATTTATGTAGCGACTATTTATTTTTATTTAGTGTTTCATTGTTGCGGCAGTCGCCACCACCAGCACCACCAACAGCACCACCACCTCCACGTGCAACAAATTGTTGTAAGCTCTTCTTCTAGTAGCAAGTACTAAATAGTACAGCCTGTGAACATTTCACTATTGCAACAACTATTGCGTCTTCTTATCAGTGCAACATTTGCGACGCAATTTGCCGGCTGTGCATAATTTTTTATCACTGTTTTTTTTTCGAGCAAAACTTTTGACATGGAAAATTTGATTAGAACAAGCCGAATAGCGCATACGCTTGAATTAAAATGAGAAAAAAAGTAAGAACTTTAATCTCAAAAAACGAGCGCGTTAAAAGAACGTCAAGAGCGAGTTTTCTATTGGAGAGAGTGAAATTCTTATTTTAAGAGCGTAAGATGGAACTTCTTAAGCTGAGAATGCTTGTAGTAATTTTTTTCTTCTTATTTCAAGAGCGTTTTCTTATAGAAGGAAATAATTTATCTGAGTATTCTTAAACTGAGTTTGATGACGTAGATAGCTTCTAAGACAAAAATTCTTCTCAAATGCAAAATGATTTTCGAGAAAAGAAGGTCTCACAATTATTGCCTACTATTGGAAAAAATGTTTAGTCCTTAAGCTGAAATTGAGAGATTTTAATTTTTTGAGAAAGAAAGAATCATATTTTCTAGAAAAACTTATTTTAAGAAAGTTTAAGTTTAACTAAGGTTTGGTTTTTTTGTCTTACTATAGTTGGGCCAAAATATTCTTGGGTTCTCTCCTTCATTAAAGAGACAAAAATTCGTATCTATCTTATAGAAGGAACTTCTTTATCTGAGAATGCTTGAACTGAGTTTGATGACGTAGATAGCTTCTAAGACAAAAATTCTTCTCAAATGCAAAACGATTTTCAGAAGAAGGTCTCACAATTATTGCCTACTATTGTTAAAAATGTTTAGTCCTTAAGCTGAAATTGAGAGTTTTTAATTTTTTAAGGAAATAAGAGAATCATATTTTCTAGAGAAACTTATTTTTAGAAAGTTTAAGTTTAACTAAAGTTTGGCTTTTTTTTCTGACTATAGTTGGGCCAAAATATTCTTTGGTTCTTTCCTTCAATTTAATGTTAATTGTAGACCTATGTAATGTTCCCATTAACGTATTGCTTTGATTTTAAAATTTCCAGAGCTTGCTTTGGGGACTTCGGAATTATCCCTTTGATATTGCAGTCATTTTAGTTTAAATCATTAAAATATGATCGTTTACTGAGAGATCTATCTGTCTAAAATCCACTGCAGATATATTGCTTTAAAGTTTAGGAAATCTTTGGAAATTTCGCAAAAATCTCTAAATCCGTTTTTGTATTTTAGTTGAAATTATCCAGCAAGTACCTCGGTTATTAGCTGTTATAAAATTCTAATACTATCTTAAAGATATTTATGGAAAATCTCTAGTCTAGTTAAGCAAAATAGTTTAAGAAAGACTTAAGAATTTCGCGAAAATCTTTAAGATAGTCTTATATTTCAGTTAAAACGGTCAAACAAATAAGTGCATCGGTCAATAGCTTTAATAAATTGTAATCTATCTAAGAGATACTTGTGATAAATGTCCAGTCTAGTTGGCTAAAAATTTGGTTGCCTACTAATAGTTTGCTATTGGATTGAAATTTGTTTAAAAAAAGTTTTCTCGCACCAAAAGCAAAGTACAACAACTCAAAATAATATTATTATTTATACTGAATACTCCCATCCATTTAGTCCACCTTATATGCGTTTTCTGGTTATTTCTATGTAATTTTTCCATTAACGTATTGCTTTGATTTTTCAATTTCCAGAGCTAGCTGGGGACTTAAAAAAATCTCTAAGACAGTGCTGTCTTGTATTTTAGTTGTAATCATAAAATTATAATATGATCGTTTAATGAGATATCTGTCTGTCTAAAATCCGCTGCAGAGATATTGCTTTTAGTTTAGGAAATCTTTGGAAACTCAAAATACTATTATTATTTATACTGAATACTCACCTCCATTTAGTCCACCTTATATGCGCTTTCTGGTTATTCCTAAAAAATAGAATAATATTTTTATTAGTCTATGTTTGTTGTTATCGTATTTCGAAACTAGACGTGAAATTCACTGAACTAGTTAATTTTCCAAAACAAAAAAGGTTCTAAACGGGGTACGTCAAGAGTTATGTTCATCAAAAGTAAAGAGTTTGAGGTCAGGACTACTTGTAAATATACTGAATACTCCCTCCCACTTAGCCTTCTTGTTATTCTTAAGAATTAAAATCAAAATTTTCGTTTGAATATGAGTTATTTGAATATGAGTTACGCCTATTTTGGAGTCAGCCATATAGGTTGTTTGTTTAGTTCAGTATCAAAAAAGAAATGTAAGTAACTACGATGCTTTTATCCCCAAAATGGGGAATATCTTTATCTAGTAAGTGCTTCATACGTTGAAAAAATATGATACAGAAACGCTCTCTTTACTCTGCTTAAGAGTACTCGCTTCCTTTACAGAGAGAGAGAGAGAGAATTTGTTGGTAGACTCTGAATATGCGCGCTGATCCAGTTAATAGTTCTTAATCAATTTGGTTCATTTATTAGGTTTTTTTTTTTGTATTGTCTATCAATATCATAAAAAAATTTTGACTTTATTACCAGTTTTTCTTTGTTAAAGAGATTTCTTTCTCTCCCCATTCATATTTAAAATTTCTTCATTCGTAAGTGTCACAAAAATGACACTAAAAAGGGTCACAAAACAGATATAGTTAGTTATAGGTCGTATCGTTAGAGATAGTTCTTCTCCAAACTCGTATAAGCCACAGAAAAGTCAGATGTTTCCAGAGCAAAGCATAAGATCAATAACTGGAACTGGTTCGTTGGTCTTTTTTTATAGCAAGTTGTAAGCTCGATATCGGGAACGTAGTTCAGCAGATTTTAAAGCAGAGCATAAGATCGATATCGGAGCTCGGGAGAGAGAGAACCAAGCCATATACCCATATTTATAATTTCTTCACACCTGAGTTTCTCAAAAATTCCACTAAAAAGGGCCACAAAACAGATACAGTAAGTTGTAGGTAGTATCGTTAGGGATAGCTCTTCTCCGAATTCTTAAAAACCACAGAAAAGTCAGATGCTACCAGAGCAAAACATAATATCGTTAACTGAAACTTAGATTCGTTGGATTTTTTTTATAGCAAGGTATAAGGTGGATATCGGGAACGCAGCTCAGCAGATTTCAAAGCAGTGCATGGGATCGATATCGGAGCTCGGAAGAGAGAGAATCAGGAACACGATCAATATAAAGGAAATAAACCTGACATTTTCAAAGTAGAACATATTATCAATATCTGAATCATCATCATCATCGTTTGGCGCTACAGCTCTTTGTGAGCTTTGGCCTGCTGAACATAATGCCTCCAGGTTCCACGATTATTTCCTGATTCTTTCCAGTTTTTTATCTTAATCTTATCCATATCCTCCTTTAGTTCTTCCATCCATCGCGATCTTGGTTAAATATCTGAATAAAGGTCGGTTCAAAATTTGTAGATCCAAGCATAGCACCAATAAGGAGGACATGGATCAGATATTTTCAAAGTAGTGTATTTCATGAACGACCTACTGCACTCTGATATACTCATAATTGTGCATCTTCAAAGTTCAGGCAGTGTATAAAAATTCTGTGCAAATACTTTTGTTAAAATTCATTCAGATTCATTTTTTTTTGCTTTATTTTTCGGTCTCAAGATAATATTATCTTTCTGTGTATTTTTTGTTTTTATTATTGCATTCTGGGGGGCTTGACTGTAGATGCAGTTGAAGCTGCTGCTGCTGCTGTTTCTGAGATAAGCGCAGCGCAGATAAAGTCTTAAATGCTGCGTTTGCATTTAGTCTTGAAATTTTGCTTATTTCTTTTCTGTGTCACACTTGCTCTAAAGTTATATGAGAAAATTGCATAATTGGTTTTTTTTTTTGTTGTAATTTGATTGGCCTTCATTTAAATGCATTTTGTTGTTGTTTTTTTGGCTTGGCGTAAGCCACATCAGATACGTTTTGTAACTGTTAGATACATCTGCAGTTTGTAGTTACATATGCACATAATTGCTGGATTAGATAATTAGATAAAGATTTTTTGTTTTTTGTTTGAGCAAAAACTTTAAGCTATTAGCTACAGATACATATGCATGCATTCAATAGAATATATGCAAGCAACACACACACACACATGCATATATATGTATACACGTGTCACTAATCTATTAGTGTGCCTGTGTGTGTATTTTGTTTTTGTTTATAAATAAATGTATGTTTTTTTTATGATTTTTTTATTGCTTATATCTTTTGCTATGCGGCTGTCGTTGTTGTTATAGTTATTGTTGTTGTGGTTGTTGTAAGTGTTATTGTTGTTGCTGTTGTTGTTTTAGTTTTTGATATTGTTGTCCGCGACCGCCTGGCCGGAGAAAAGCGTGAGAAATTTTTGGCCGTGGTTGGTGTGTTGGTTTTTTTTTGTTTTTGTTTTTTTTTTGTGTTTCTTACTTTGTTTTTTTACTTGTCGTCTCGTTGCTGTTGTTTTTGTTGCTGTCGTGTTTGGTTTTTGTTTTTGCTTTTGTTTTAGTTTGTTGCTGTAATTGTTGTTGCTTATTATGCTGATAGCGTGTTTGAATTTTATTTATTTATTTTAATTTTTTTTTTGCTTTTTGGGCAGCAACGCGAAATTTAAATTCGATAAGCGCCGCCTCGTTGCCCCTATTGTTGCCTAGACTTTAAACTGACTTCTTGAGCATATATACTAGTTACTACTATATTTCATAAAGAAAAATCCCTGGTGAAATTGGCACAGGTTAGATAAATGGCTTCATCCGTTTTTAATCATTTTGGCAGAGTATTTTGGGCATTATTTTTAGCGTATAGGGTTGTTAATACTAGACGATTAAACATTGATCTGCTCATCTTTTGCCAACAATTTGTGGCTCTAACTCTGCTAATCTTCCAGATCTATATGTTCATATAGACAAGCTGTCCTGCTACAGATACTTTTGGCCTATGGTCTTAGGGTCTGCCAAGTCTGCCACTGTCCCCTGGGTGCAAAAAGTGAGTTCAGGTTGTTCGGATATCTTAAACTACTTTTCGTATAAAAAACTGTCGTACAAAAATTATTCGCTCAAGGGAAGCTCATATTATTTTGCAAAAGTATTCCTGAAGAGGACTTGTTCTCGAAAAAACTAAATTCTTTCCCCCAGCTCAGTTTCTGGTTTAGCTATGATAAACCTCCTCCCCTTTAACATAATTACTCATAATCGCTTTGAGCTTTTATTGTACATTAACAACTGAGATATGCCTAAATTTCGATACATGATGAAATAGAAAACTAAGAATGGCATTTCTGGCAATGACGTAGGCACACGACTAAGCAAGTTATTTTAAATTTCTAACTCAAGCTTCAGATAGCATGGGCATTTGGGAAATTGCCGATAATGGAACATAGGAATAAATAAAAATCCAATGCGAACAAAGTTATAGATAGCCTTTACTTGAGAAAACACAATTAACTAGGGGACTCCACCACCTCTGCGTACTTTATATGTCAACCTTCCGCGTGTAGGTGCAACGTGTTAAAAAGATCTTCATTTCCTCACTATTCGGGTAAAATGCCTCTTTTCTTTGGTCTTCAAGAAGGGGTCTTATGCTATGATGCAGTTGATAAAACGTGCAAAGTATTAAAAAGATCTTCATTTCTTCACTATTGGGGTAAAATGCCTCTTTTCTTTGGTCTTCAGGAAGGGGTCTTATGCTATGTTGCAGTTGATAAAATAAAACTCTAAACCTCCAACCGAAATGTTGGTTCCACCAGACGGCTGATTTCAAATTACCATAAGCTAGTTAGGATAAAAAAGCTAGTTGAAAGTTGTTTTACAAAAATGTTCAGCCTACAAACTTTGACCCGCCATCTTGTCGAATTGTGGACTCGTTATCTCCTATCGTTTGGATGAATCAGTTTGATAGGTATTAGCATAATGTTATTTCTGATATTTTTAAGCAACTGCAGGGGATCTGCCCCTGGATCCACCCTCTACATTTGGGACTGTAGCTCAAAGACGTTATTTGCCATGAAAGTTCGGATTCGGCTATAAACTGTAGGTTCCTGTTCTGTTCGAACAGTTATTAATAGAGACCCCCTATGCCCCTCCTCCAAGGGGTCTAACAGGGAATTATAAAATAAAAAAGCAATACAAGGAATATTAAACTCAGGATCATACTCAGTGAACTAGCCCTGCATGAGCTATTCCGACTGCGTTTTGACTTCAAAGGTATCGCGAGGAATACTGCTAATCAGGGGACATTGAAACTGAGAATCCAACCCATGTATCCGCCCCTGTTCTTTCTTGTTTCCAAGTCATATTGTCAGGAACTCTTCCCCATGGATCCAGCCCTACATGAGTAGTTCTAACTTAGTAGATTAGATTAGATTGGGACTCTAGAAATATCGTGAGTATTTCTGTAATTCCGAGAGTATTGAAACTGAGAATTCATCCCATGTATCCACCCCTGTTCTTTCGTGTTTGAATATCAGACTCAAAGCATATTGAAACTCATGATCTCTCCTATGGATACAGCCTCTCAGAAGCATTTCGCAGATTTTTGACTCCAGAAGCATCGAAAGTCAGCTCCACCCCATGTTGCGTAAGCATTTTTGGGGGTATTCAAACTCTAGATCCATCCATCTATCTAAGCACTACTGAAAATAACTAATATCGGACTCCAACTACTTTCCAAGTATTCGCCGCTGTCTGAACATTACAATTGTTTCTTTGTATCTAATTAGCAGTTAATTTGCTTAAAATGTTGTCATTTTTTTTAATAGCATCTGGATAAGTGTTTCGGGTTCCGTGGGGCGTTACAGTTGCCTGCACTGTTAAGCGTCTGACTAAACGGCGAATAAATTTTAACAAGAACTATAACAAGTTACAACTATTTTGGCGCAGTTTTCATTATGCGGTAAATCACACGCAATAAAAAACGAGTAAAGAAAAAAAAAACTAAAACGTTCACGGTCTATCGATGAAGCGCGAGATCCCAGCTCTATATGGGGCTATGGTAGTGGGGTCTGGCTTGGTTGGGCTTTAAAGTGTTGTGGGGCTGTTGGCTGAGTGCCTCACAAATTAATTATAGCCAAAGTACCTGTAAACTAAACGAGGCGTGGTCTGTTTGGGGCATGGTATTGGTTGGATGGTTGGCTAATTGGGGCACTGTGACGCGCATACAATTGAGGTATTTAAAATGAGCATAAAAGAGTTGACAATTTGATTGAATTTGCAAGGAAAACTTACGAATGAAAGATTTTTTTAATTGAAAATGATTATGAAAAAAATATAGGTTGCTTTTTAAGGAGCTTGTAAAAAGTTATGCGTTGGTTTTAATAAGCGTCGAACTTTTATATATAGGGTGGTTTTTTAGAGTTTAGAAAAATTATGGCTTGCTTTTAGTGTTTGAAAATAATTTTAAGTATATTGTGATCACGATAAAGTTGTCTTCTAAGAGCCGACAACTTTGCTTTATGCCATAAATTATTATGATTTAAACTGACAAATTCTGCTTGTAAAATTCAATAAACGCTAAAACTGAGCTTGCTTGCACACTTTGCCATAAATAAATTCGTCTAAAAAACCAAACTTCAAAAAATCACCCTATAACAACTCTTAATTAAATAGTTCTACATAAGTAAGCTTTAAATCGCTGTCAAAACGCGCTTAAATCGCGTGCTTTGATCTGACATACACAGAAACGCATGACTCAGGAATAGTTGGCGTTTTTTTACGACCACTCTATCCTATATTCACTGTACCCCTGTACCACTTTGCTCCGTCCCTTTTTGGATCATTCGAGTTGCTTCGCGCTTTGGATGCGTTGCGGCTTAGTTGAGGCACGTTTCATCTTGGTTTACGATATGTGAGTTTGTGACTCCTTGGAAACGCGTGCGCTACTCTTGGACTCTTCCTAGAAATGGCGCGTCGTGCCCAGAGAGATTAGTGACAATAATGAATATAAAAAACCCAACAGCTATAAAAGTAATAATCATGACAACAAAAAAAGACGACATCGCCTGCAAAGACACACCCCAAAAAGCTTCAAATGATTTTCTTTTTTATATCTTTTTTTTTTTGCACTGCACTCACTAATTGACCTCAATTACAAACACACAGATACTCACACACACAAACACACACATGCATAGTCAGCGACAGATAAATTGTTGCAAAATTAAGACAATCATTGTGTGGCATGATTGCCTGCGCTTGTGCGTATGTGTGTGTGTGTGGCAACATGTTGCATATATCCAGAGCCTGTCCAGCTAAATCTTATATTTTTTTATTATGCATACGCCTGGTATGCCCGGTTGGGCATGACTCAACTTTAGGCTGCATAAAGTTTGCAAACATTTCACAAATTGTGGGTACAGTGAAACAACGCTGGAATGAACTGTATAGTTGAAAATTGTATTGTGAGCAAACGCCTTCAGAAGATGAAATTTAAATTTAAAACTTCTTAGAACTGTATCTTACAATCATATATTAATAAGAATAAGAATAATTCTGATTCGTCAAAGAAATGTAAATCCGGATACACACACTAATTTATCCTCAAATGGTAGCTCTTCGCGAGTTTAAGGATATACAGGGCCTTCGAACGAAATAAGTATTAGATAAAATAAAAAATGTTGTCTACATTGTTTTCAAACTTTAAATGGGTATAACTCGTAAAAACTAAGCGTCCTAGAGCGAAAAGGAGCTTAATTTGTCATCACTCGACATTGTTTTCAAACTTTAAATGGGTATAACTCGTTAAAACTAAGCGTCCTAGAGCGAAAAGGAGCTTAATTTGTCATCACTCGACATTGTTTTCAAACTTTAAATGGGTGTAACTCGTAAACTAAGCGTCCTAGAGCGAATAGGAGCTTAATTTGTCGTTGACTTTTGGAACACCCTGTAAAGTCCATTTTCTACCATTTTACAATGTATTTGCATTCTCCATATAAGAACAGCTTGACAGTGGCAGCAAGTTGTTCGCTCCAAATGAATGACTACTGTATAAGGTAGATAATAAACATTGGCGGATTTGTTGCTAGGTATCCATATTTGATTCTGTAAACATTGTTGAACATTTTGAAGATTTATGTCATTATGAGTCTGCCATTCGGGCCCCGCGTACATTGACGTTACTGTCAGCAGTTCCCCCGCCCTCCACACACACCCCTTGGCGGCACAAACATCGATCATCAAAATGCTTAATTTATGTTACTTTAAATTTGAGACGACAATTTTTTCTGTTGTTTATTTTTACGATTGTTACTGCATTTTAACGATTTTGTATGCAAGTCAGGCTAGTCAGCTAGCCAGTTAGCCAGCCAGTCCAGACTATACAAAGGCCCCTAACTGTTTGTCAAGTATTCCGAAAGGGTTCCTCCGATCCTCTGCCAGCCTCGAAGCGTGCTTCATATATGATCGACGTCGACGTCAGCGACGACGGACGACAGAGCAGACAAAGCTATTTATTTATTGCGCTGGCAATCAAAACTTATTGTCGTTGTTGTTGTTGTTGCTTTGTTGTCATTGTTGTTGCGGTTGTTGTTGCAGTTGTTGTTGTTGTGAAGTGGGCAACCGGCCGGCACAGGAAATCGCCACACGCCCAATTAGCAAACATTGGGGCACTTTTGCTTTGCATTTTGCGGCGCGTTTGTTTAATTTGCGTTTCATTTTTGCATTTGTCGCGTTTTTGAAGTACTCAGAAATTGAATCAGCAATAACGAGTGAATATATAAATACTTTGTATACCCTATAATAAGAGGGTCAAGGCATGACAGAGCAAAATTATTAGAAATTAGACAACTGGTAATAAAAAATGCCTTCTTAATATTATAATCTCAGCAGGCACACTAATTGAACTAGATCAAAGAACAGTAGTTAAAAATGTATTAAAATTAAAATGTATGAGAGCGCGTATAAAACTTTGAAGCGTGCTCATTCTTTTAGCTTCTTTTTATGTAGGAACTACTTTTTTCTGACTTTATTTCTTTGTTTTTTAGTAGCTCTTTTCTACTTATTATCTTTTCCACTCATTCCTTAGTTCAGTTCTTTGTTCTTTCCTCAAAGTTCTTTAAGTCCATTTTTACTTAGCAATTACTCATTAGTTAGTTCAGTTCTTCGTTCTTTGGTAGTTCTTTCTTTAATTTCTTTAAGTTACTTTTTACTTAAGATATACTAGCTCCTTAGTTCAGTTCTTTGTTCTTTCCTCAAAGTTCATTAAGTCCCTTTTTGCTTAAGAAGTACTCATTTCTTAGTTCAGTTCTTTGTTCTTTAGTAGTTCTTTAAGTTACTTTTTACATAGGATCTACTCGCTCCTTAGTTCTATTCTTTGTTCTTTTCTCAAAGTTCTTTAAACCACTTTTTACTTAGAAACTACTCATTCCCTAGTTCAGTTCTTTTTTCTTTAGTAGTTCTTTCTTTAAAGTTCTTTTAGTTCCTTTTTACTTAGGATCTACTCGCTCCTTAGTTCTATTCTTTGTTCTTTCCTCAAAGTTCTTTAAGTCCCTTTTTACTTAGGAACTACTCATTCCTTTGTTCAGTCCATTGTTCTTTTGTAGTTCTTTCCTTAAAGTTCTTTAAGCTACTTTTTACTAAGGATCTATTCGCTTCTTGTTCTTTAGTAGTTCACTGCTAAAACTTCTTTAAGTCCCTTTTTACTTAGGAACTACTCATTCCTTAGTTCAGTTCTTTGTTCTTTTGTAGTTCTTTCCTTAAAGTTATTTAAGCTACTTTTTACTTACAATCTATTCGCTTCTTTGTTCTTTAGTAGTTCACTGCTTAAACTTCTTTAACTCCCTTTTAATTTGGGAACTAGTAGTTGCCTTGTCAAAGTTCCTTCTTCCAATAGAAATGCTCATGGTACACAGTGCTATCAAAAATTAGACTGGTTCAGAAGAAATAAAAAACACTCACCAAAACTGTGTCCTTAATTTGTCATTATAACAGAAATATAAATTCTCCTTGTCAAAGTTCTTTCTTCCAATAGTAATGCTCATGGTACACAGTGCTATCAAAAATTAGATTTTGGTTCATTTGAGAAAAGTTGAAGAAACAAAATAAACTCACCAAAACTGTGTCCTTAATTTGTCATTATAACATATAAAATATGCTGAAGGATTACAATTTTTTTAAAGTCGTTCCGACAATAAAAAACATATATTCTTAGTTTCACAATAAAAGTCTGGTACATTAAAGAGACTTAGATTCGGATTTAGTGAACCCAAAAACGTATAATAGACATCGTCAGATAGTCGGACTCGAGAAGAGTTTTTATTTTAGGATTAAACGTCCATCGAATCTAAAAATCTATTTTTTCCCTTTGGGTATCTTCAGAAACTTATATAAGAAAACAATTTTATGAGTCCATTTCAAAGATATATTCTTAGTTTCACATTAAAAGTCTGGTGAATTAAAAAGACTTAGACTCAGTGTACCCAAAAACGTATAATAGACATCGTTAGATAGTCGGACTCGAGAAGAGTTTTTATTTTGTACCCTGAAGTACCTTGCATTGGGATTAAACGTCCTTCGAATCTGAAAATCTTTTTTTTTTCCCCTTTGGGTACCTTCAGAAACTTTATAAGAGAAGAATTTTATGAGTCTATTTCGGAAATTCGTTCATTGAAACTTGAAAATATTTTCGTTCGAATTTAGCGAACCCAACAACATTACCGATAGTAGGACACAAAAAAATTAAATTTTTTTTTGATAAGGTTATATCGAATCAAAAACACGGACTCTTCTCTGAACCGGAAAATCGCTTGTCTTCAGTAACTTCTACAAGCAATATAGCTCATGAGTTCATTTAAAAGACCAGTTCATTGGAACTTGTTCAGCTGCAGTCGCTTTTGATATAGTTTAACCTTCGAGAACCTTTCTTTGCTTGATGGAGTTAAACTTCCAATAAAATTTGCTTCTTTCTGGAACGCTACTTTGTTGCCCAGGGAGCAGCACACCCTTTCTCGTCGTTGCTGAATATATTTCTGCACATGATGGTCAGTTCCCAAAAGTGCACTGAACTTCCCAAGTTGTAGTTGTTGTAGTTATTTACACTAAAGTCTGTGTTGTAGTTGTTGTCGTGGTTGTTGCTGTTGTGATTGGCTTTGACATGCCGCGCACCCTTAAAAGGCAACATACAGAACATGGAGCTGGATCTCATGGCATGTTAAGTAGACATTAATGGGCGACAAGTGTGCGGAATAGTGATGGAGATGGGAGATACGGGAGCTAACGTAGGGAAGAGAGTTACAGCAATCAAGTTGATTGACCAGCAGTCTATGATGAAATGCATTGAGTAGCAAATTCTTTTGGAAAATAACAGCTACAGATGCAGCAGATTTTCAGCACTGTGTTTTATGTGGGGATTCCTTGAAGAATTACGGCTGAATTTTATGAGATAGGTGGAGCTGATTGGATTTTCGGATGATTGATGATTTGGGAGGTATGTTTTTAAGAAGACATGGACGCATCTGCTCTCAGTTAAAACATCTTACGGTTGTATATGAATTTAAGAGATCTTAGACTCTTCCTACTGTACTTAATGTAATTTTGGACTACTATTTATAATACTTTTTTTTTATTCTATACTTACAGAAACCAATCTAGCCGTTTCCTGCACCGCACATGGCTGTAAAAATGGTGGCACCTGCATTACACATACCAATGGCGAATCCTACTGCGCGTAAGTAGTTCCCAACCTAAATATAACATTTTAGAGACTAGATCCGATTGAATGAAGTTTTGCTTAGAGTAGAGCGGAAGGAAGCATTAATTATCAAGCGGCGTTGACTTTCATTAACTTGGTCTAAGTTTTAGGCCGTTCTTATCGGCTTTTGCCAATTTATGTAAATTTATGCGCATTTGTTTTGTTGTAAGAAACATTTGGAACTAGTAACTGCGTACTCTGAGAGCCAATGCAAACAATGAGCATAGTAGGTAGCCCTGCAAATATTTGCTTAGCTGGTTCAATCAAAGAGACCACTATGAAAAACTTAAATCAAATTAGCATAAGTCGGTCGCAATACATTTTGAGGCACTGATGACAACCCATCATTTGCATATGTCAATCAGAGCGGCTACCAGTTCAAGTTTGAAAAAAAACTTAATAAAAAAAATAAATGCTTGTTATATATAGAAAGAAATATGTTTAGTGATGAGAAAAAAAAACGCTCAAGGACGAAGCACATGCTCAAAACGGCTTGAGCGAAATAAGCGCTATAATGAACTGATCATCGTTTTCAGTAGTGGTGTTGGCCCCAAAGGGATCACAAACTTCTTTTTTTTTTTAGCTTGAAAACTGTCTAGACAAAATGCACAACAAAGAAAGCTTGAGCAAGTTTCCTTTTTGAAGCCCAGCGCGCACAAAAGCAATTTAAAGACAACGCGCCCGCACAATTCCAAGTCCAGAAATCCAAGCAATCGGCCGACATTCCTTGCAAATCATCATTTTGCTTCAAACGAAACACGATCATGAAAATGACAATGACGTTAACGATAACGATGACGCTGAAGCTGAAGATGATCATCGTCATCGTCATCTTGTATTTGTTGTTGCTGGCTGGGCATGACAAACGTCTTTGGTTCGTGCGTTGCGCTTGTTCGCATGATTTTCAGTTTTAAGGTTTATTATATTTTTTGGTTTTTTCGTCGATGTTTTTTTTTTGTATTTTTTTGGACTGCTCGATACGATCATTTACTGCAGTTTGACTATTTCTGTCGCTCACTGTCTCTTGTGATAAATCAAATGCTGCCCAAAATGCGGCACGTACATGGCGCATAACTTTAACTGAGTTATGTTGACGGGTAGACGGCAGAAGTGGAGACACAAGAGACAGCTGACGAGTTGACGACTCTACGACTCTCTGACTGTCAAAATTTTATGTGTCTGGCCAAATGGTTGGGTTCAGCGTTCAGCTATTTGTCGAAAGCTGCCATCAATATGGCAGCAAACCCGTACCGTACGGGTCGTTGGGACGTGCCAAGATCATCGACGACGGCGACTAAAGCTACATGCATGCTCCATTTGGCGTACCCCCAGAGACATGGGGCAAGTTTGTCAACAGTCAGGAGGCAGTTGCTAAGCTCGTGCTTGATCTCACGTCGACGTCGTCGTCCACTATCTAGCTATGCTCTATGCAATCTGGTTTGCATTATCGTTTAGCTTGCAATTATATAAAAACTTTTAGTCGTTACAGCTTAGAGTCTCTCTCTCGCCTGGTTTGCCTGATTATGTGACTGGCGAAACTTTAGCTACCTTTTTGCAGGCCTAGATATTACCAAGAAGTGATCAACAACTTAACTACAAAAGATAGCTTGTTCGTCGCTGTCTTCTGAATACTCCTGAACAATCTCTAGCGGCGCACTACAATTCAACAGTTCTTCCACAGTCCTTTGGTGGATCTCTTTTCAACGCTTGACTACAATTCCACAGTTTTTCTTCTTTTTCACTTCGACAATCTTTCGTCCGTCCCCTTGGTAAATTTTAAATATATATATATGTTCCTTTGACTCCTATTTGGAGCATAGGACGTCAAGACGATTCGGTAGCAAGATATGTTTTAGGTAGGTAGGTAGGTTGCTAGCCCGCCTACCCCAGCTTTGTGATAGAACCCCCATCTGCACCTCTAAGCCTGTTTTGGTCCGCGAGTGGTATTTTATTTCGTACTGAACCTGCATAGTGACGAGCATTCCCCTATCCATAACCTGGTGATTACTTCACACAGAATTATAATACAAAGCTATCCAATTACTTCCGTCAAATCAAAAACTTAGTACATTTAGACTATATGTCATCCATGACTATTTTGGACAATCCACCTCAAGACTCGTGTAGGTAACTACAAAGCACAATCGAAGGACGGATGTATTGAGGTGAACCCTATTATGGGAGCTATATCTGAGCACATGCTCCTTCAAAAGCTTTGGACTATAAGTAGAGCTCTAAAAAAATGACTATAGAGCGACTGTAGAAATGTAGGGTAACTGTGGCAATTCACTTAAGATCATGAGCAGCGCTTTCACTCAATTCCAAGATCCAAAAATTGTCAATCTGGTAATCTGCACTAAGAGAGATATAAAGGGTTCGCTTTCATTGTAGAGTTCTCTATTTCTCGATTTTGTGATGCAATGGTGGTTTGCAATGCACTCCTTCTAGTTTGTTCTCTACTCTCACCACCCATACAGCTATGTTAAAAGTTGTGCCCGAAAACGTTGTCCTGCTCAATTTTCCAATTCATTAGTAATCGGAAAGATTTTAGATGTGCATTTCAAAAAAGGCTAACGAAGCTCTGTAGAAATGTAATTGCAACGCTGTCAGTTTCCAAATCTCTACTTCTTAATCCACCAATCTGACGTCATTGGGCATGAACGAACCACTTTACAAATATGGACAGCGCTGGCAGCTCCCAAAGCTCTCCTTCTATTTTGTTCTCCACTCTCACCAACAGTGAATCAAGCCAGTGGGCCGACAAAAGTTCGGCACTGTCAGGACTAAGGTTGCACATGCCGCCTAGTAGAAGAATTGTGGGGTAGTGTTGAAAGTTGATCCCGAAAACGTTGTCCTGCTCAATTTTCGAATTCATTAGTAATCGGAAAGATTAAGGATGTGCATTCCAAAAAGGCTAACGAAGCTCTATAGAAATGCTCTCCTTTATCCACCAATCTGACGTCATTGGGCATGCACGAACCACTGTAGAAATACTGTGCAGCGATAGCAGCTCCAAAAGCTTCTCCTTCTATTTTGTTCTTTACTCTCACCAGCAGTGACGTCAAGCCTGTGCGCCGACAAAGGTTGGGCCCGTCAGGGCTAAGGTTGTCACATCTCAGTCCTAGTAGAATTGTGGGGTAGTCTTGAAAGTTGATCCCTACTACGTTGTCCTTCTCAATCGTCAACGAAACATTTTGCTAGTGTTTGCTCTCCTGCTCAATCCAACAATCCAATGCTCTCTTTTTCACTCACACCTCTCCCATTGCTACGCTCCTGTGGACGACGGTCTACGTCACAAGTTCGGCCCGTGCGGGCTATGGCTGCACATGATGCTTGTTGTAGTTGATGATCATGGAGCCCATTTGCTCAATGTGCCTGGGTCTGATCATCGGCGAGTGCAGGCAAGCAGTTTTACATATGTCCATACCTATGTATATATGTGGTACATGGTAGTGTAGACTAGTCTTTTAACTTGACTATTAACTTGGCACATTTACTTAACGGAAAATGCTGCAATCGCTCGCTCCTACTCCAACTCTCTCGCTCACTCTTTTGCACTGTCATCATGCTAAGTTCGTTGTTTTTTTTTCCTATACATAGAGCTGGCTGGCTGGGCACAATGTGCGAGATAAGATCACTTGAACTTTGTATGCCTTTGACTGCTGGCTGGCTGGCTGGCTGACTATGGACTATTAGCTTTGCTAGCAAATGTCTGCGCTTGGCTTGGTTTTGGCTTTATGGTTATATGGTGGAGAGTCTGTATGCGATCATTACTGATCGACGCTGATCCATTTCGTTGTTGCGATAGCCTCGACGGCGGCGGTCACATTGTCTTGATTTGGAATTGGTTCAAATCGCATTTACGAACGTTTCGTTTCGTTCAGCCACAATTGAGATTCCTTGGACTAGCTTAGGCTTAGGCTGCTTAAGCTCAACTTTGTTGGCTTTCATGATTATTTTGCAAATTTGAGACTTCACGAACTGAGCCAACGAGAGCCCGGCAGCAGCAATCGGGGGCTCCATTGGCAATTTCCAAACTGTGTTTATTTGGCGTTTACGTTGTGATTTATCTGACTTACTCTGGCACAGATTATGCGAACCCGAACCCCACCGCTCTACCGCTCTCTCTCTCTCGCTGACTGCTCCACATTGCAGTTGTCGCTGTTTGTTTAATTGACTTGATTGCTACATTTTGATGCACGAGCAGCTACAGCAACAACAACAACTACAACAATCGAGCGTTTATGTCAGCGCCATTGATCGGCTTTGATTGCCAGATCTCTTGAAGTAATCCAATCCAAGTGATGCGATGTCAAATGTCATGTTTGGCTTCATTTAACTCTTGATATTTTTTCTTTGGTTTTGGTCAATGCGTCGTCGCCCACAGTTAATACATCTTATCTTTTGGGGCATAAAAATTATGCACTTGAGAGTTATAGAACAATAAGTTTGATTTATATAGCAGGCGTTATATACAGATATAAAGATATTATTCATAAAAAAAAGAAAACAAAAACCTATAAAATAAAAACGGGTAAAAGCGACTGCCATAAATTTCGTTTCTGACATTTTAGAAACAAAAATGCCGACAAAAAGTTTTTACTTGCGGTTTATGACATGTTAATGAGCAGTTTGACTGGAGATATACCCAACAACAACAACAACAACAACGACAATAGCACCAAGAAGAACCCCAACAACTATGACAACGACAACAAATTACTTTTGGCCCAGCAAAGCACATATGCGAATTTCTTTTGAAGTTGGGGCGACAGATTTATGCAATGAATCATCAAATTATAAAACAAAGCAAAATTTTAAAACTAATAAAAAATCATAAATTCAAAAAAAAATCTAAAATTTCAAGCTAAAACTTTAGATTTGTCATAGAGCAAAGGGGCTGCAGTCAACAGCGTTCGATTTATTTGAGGCGTTCAGGCTAAAGCAGTTGCAAGCTTGCGCTAAAGTGCAACTGACTAAAGCGTGAACGCTCTTTTTGCTAGTTTATCACTTGAGTTTGTGCTTAAACATGCTTAAGCTGATTTACAAGTGAAAAAGCGTATTTAAAGCTACAGCGATTGGGCCTTAAGTTCAAAATATTTATTTTTGGCTTATCATAGATACAAGTTAGGAATATGCTTAATTTATTAAAAAACTTCATTCGATTTGCTGTGTTGAACTACTCTGAATTTAGTTTAATTGTTAAAAATTCACTTAGTTTCTTTTTATGGCTACTTTTTATGTTTTCACAATGGTTCCACTAGGAGTAACTAGGACATAAGAAGAAGAAAAATGGATAAAAAAAATACTGAAATATTGGCGTATTATACAAATTCTCAAAAACTAGCCTGTTACGTCATACTTTTCTCTTCAACTCAAGAGCTTAAAACTAGAATAGGGTCTCGGATGAAGGACACGTTGAGTTAGGATTTTAAACAGTCCTGTACTTTTTGCTGTTAAAAAAGAAGTGAACTTTAAACTCCTAATCATAGAATACCCTAAATGTTTTTCTCTGGGAATCCAGCTGCAGTCGCCAAAACTACAAAATATTGAAAAATATTGTATCCTTATGTTTTGAGTTATTCAAGAAAGAGTTAAGTAGGGGTAAATCCGACCCCCAACGTTTCTTAAGGGAGGCAAAACTATACGAACTTATATTAGTGTTGTCGTATAGAGCATTGAAAATAAACAAAATGGTAGCATGACAGTTTTCTGATTATTTGGAAAGTATTTATTGCTTAATTCCGATAACATTCAAATTTTTATACCCTGTTCTACTTAAAGTGTATACTAGATTTGTGCAATGTATGTAACGGACAGAAGGAGGCGCGGCAGACCCTAAGTCCTTTATACCAAAATGCTTATCATAACCTCGGGTAGCGATTGAACCATATTCGTCCGAATGAACATTTAGATCTCGGAGACTAGAAGAGCTAGAAACACCAAACTTTATCTGCTGGTGGGCATATTTCATTAGAAGATGAAGTTTGAATTATGTCAATATCCTCACCCATTCCGATTTACCGTGTTTTCTCCCACGCCCCTCAACATATCAACTTGAAACTTACGCCATATACTTTTACGTTACTTTCGAGTTTTATCACAATAGCTTAAAATTTTCGGAACTTAGAGGTATATAAAATTTCACCAAAAAAAAAAAATTAGTTCCAATTGGAAAGTCCTTAGTAGGAATATGCAGAAAAAATATTTTTGAGAGAAAAAGTACAGGGTATTCCACTGTCGGCACCCACTCAACTGTACCACATTTTTTTAAGCTGGTACATAATGCAAATTATTATTTACAGTATTGAGCTGTCGCTTTTTAATCTGAGATATTAACATAATGTTTTACTATATAAAAAAATAAGAAAAATGGGGAGTAAAAGCCCCTACTAGATGCTGAAACGACAAAAAGCATAATTTTACGATTTTTAATCAATTTGAGAATATATGTATAATGACGCATTTATAATCGAAAAATCATTACATTAAGATCTTATCTGTGCTAAATCAGCCAAAAGAATAGGCGGTCGGATTTACCCCACAATTGTTTAAATTAAAATTACGATTTTCAATTTAGTTTTTGTGCATATTCGATTATCATTCATAAACGAAAAACCATTGAATTAAGATCATATCTGTGCTAAATAAGCACATAAAGAATAGGTGGTCGGATTTACCCCGCTATTATTTAAATTAAAATTACGATTTTCAATTTAGTTTTTGTGCATATTCCATTGCACATTTATAAACGAAAAACCATTGAATTAAGATCATATCTGTGCTAAATCAGCCAAAAGAATAGGCGGTCGGACTTACCCCACTATTATTTAAATTAAAATTACGATTTTCAATTTAGTTTTAATGCATATTCGATTACATATTTATAAACGAAAAACCATTGAATTAAGATCATATCTGTGCTAAGTAAGCCTAAAGAATAAGCGGTCGGACTTACCCCAATATTTGTATGGCCTTTCCTGAAAAACTAATGCTCTGAAGAAATTGTTAGTTTCAGAAAGTTTCAGAAAGCGTTAGCGCGAAAATTAATTCGCCTTTCAATTCAAGCATTTTACAGACAAAACCAATTACTAGGTCGGGTTTGCCTCATCTTTATGATAACATATTTATAAATGAAAAACCATTGAATTAATATCATATCTGTGCTAAATAAGCCCAAAGAAAAGGCGGTCGGACTTTTCCCCATATTTTTATGGTCTTTTCTAAAAAACTAATGTTCTGAAGAAATCGTTAGTTCCAGAAAGTTTCAGAAAGCGTTGGCGGGAAAATTAATTAGCTATCAAATCAAGTATTTTGTAGACAAAACCAATTACTAGGTCAGGTTTGCCCCATCTTAATGATTACACATTTATAAACGAAAAACCATTGAATTAAGATCATATCTGTGCTAAATAAGCCAAAAGAGTAGGCGGTCGGATTTACCCCAATATTCTTATGGTCTTTTCTGAAAAACTAATGTTCTGAAGTAATCGTTAGGGAATATTAGTTCGCTATCAAATCGAGCATTTTATAGTCAAAACCAAATACTAGGTCGGGTTTGCCCCATCTTGCATTTTAGTTTATTTTCTTGCAGGTCTTTACATAAATTTGATTAAAAAAAAAAAAAACATTACCTTTAAGTCGAGTATTTTTGGAATATTGGAATATATACTCTATATAATATTCATCTGGGCTTATGTAGAAGTCTGCCCCCCACATTACTTATTTAGAGAGTTCTGCATTTGACAATTTTGTACTTAAATATAATTAGAATAACTAAAAGAGAAAAGTTTTGTTACATTCAAGTTCGTTGTTCAAGTCTTTTGTTTGCATTCTTCTGCTTTTCTTTTTGTTTTGCGCTTAGTTCTTTGCAACAAATAATAATAATAATAAGAAGAAAAAAGTGAAAAAATTTCAGTGCTCACTGCAATTACTTTAATTAACTCATCATTAACAACAACAAATGCACGCACACTCATACAGCTCTAGTTCAAAAGGAAATGACAATGAAAATGTCTACCAAAAAAGAAAGAAAGAAATTATTAAGTTCTCCGCTCTCTTGGCAACTTGCAGCTTTCAGTTTACCGCTGGCTAAGCTCTTTTGGGCTTTGTCATGCTCATCATCTTCTTCATCTGCTTCATCTGCTGCATGCTCAGCATCATCTTGGTTATTATCTCATGCACAGTAGCAGCAGCAGCTTCCGTTGCGCTAAAAAAAAAAAAAAAAAGACGTTATGTTATGATAAATACAGTTATAGCTATTAGTTATTAATTTGTTTAGGCAGGCCAAACGCCATTTTGTCGTCTATAAAATGCTCAAAGTTTGATTTCGAGCGAGAGCAAGCAACACACTCCACTCTGGAGCACTCCAAGCTCGCTCACTCGTCGTCGTCGTTGTCTGAACTCGTTTGGCATTGTCCAGTTCCATGTTTCCAACCTGCTTTGATTGCCTTTTTTTTTTTTTGTTGCTCTTATTATTGGCAGACAGCGCTCCCTTCGCCACTCGCTGATCAGTTACAGGGTCTGGGTCTCCAGCCTGTAGTTTGGCCTTTTAAGCGTGGCGAATATTTATGGCGGGCACTGTATGCATTCCGTTTGCATTTTACATTCTTGTCTGCTGCGGCGGCTCCACTGCTCTGCTCCATTACCACTCGACGGATCAAACCATAAATTGTGTGCTTTGTGGAGCCCTTTGGGGGAACGCTGGATGGAGTCGCCGCCGCTGGACAATGAGCAACTTTTCGCTGCTTTGCTTTTAGCTCTTATTTATTTAGTTTGGTTTTTTTGCCCCGTCTGTTTTTTGAGCGCCCTTTTTGCTTGAGACTTGCTTTCAAGGCGTTGGCGTACAAAATTCCTTTGGCCAGTTTTTGCGTCAGTTTAGGGCTACAATGCCAAAACCAGGGCGTTAATTTTCTGTGCGCTTTACTTTTGAAATTAAAACGTTTTATGGAAGCTCAATTAAGTTGCGCGCGGCATTCTCATGATGCAAAATGTTAATTATTTGCGTATTGGCAACAATATGATGCATATAACAATAAAGTGCACACACATACATAGTTACAGATGCATTACATAAATCTTGGCTGGTTGGCTTGGGTGTAGCAACTGCAGCGCTGAACTAACTGAACTAGGCCGATGTCATAACTCATATATGTATGGCGGCGGCTGGCCACCAAGGCAGCCAGTCGGCAGCAGCATCATCAACAAACAAAAAAAAACCATCATCATTAACTTAAACTCCAACGTCGTCGTCGTCATCGTCATCTTGGTCGTCATCATCATCATCGTCGTCATCGTCACTATGATCTATGTGCATTCCAGTTCCCAGGCCTATGCAACAGTTTCATTTTCAGCTTGGCATTTTTAATGTGTTTCCATTTGCTTTGCTTTGGTTTGGTTTAGTTTTAGCGTTTTCTTTCTATATGTTTAATTGTACAACACTATTTTATGGTTTTGCATAGAACACTACTCACTTGCTGTTTACCAACACTGCTGCGCTGCTACTCCTCCCGTTTCCTAAAAGCAAAACAAACAACTCTAAAAATTGGAGAAAACTCCGAAAAATGTAGCTGAAAATGCAACCGAGTAAAAGCGTTATCAAACGTGTATATAGCTTGACTACACATACATACATATATACAATATATACATACATACATATACATATATATATGTACATATGCTACTACATACATATATATTTTAAGATTTGTTGGGTCACGCATTTATCGCTTGTTTCGTTTCAACGTTCCTCGCATTGTTTGGCAGCTAAACAAATATGTGCACACAAATACCTAGGGTGAAATGCGGCACATAGATACACACTCACACACACACACACACACATAGACACATGGAAATTTAGAAAATGGCATATTGACATAGTATGGACTAAAAGTTGTAGAACAAAACACAGCAACAACAATTGAGCATGCATGCATGCATGTTGCACCTGCCCTGCCCTAGGCTAGGGCCTTTCCCAGTTTTTCAGTTTTTCACGTGAAAAACAAAAACCTAATGCTTAACTTGCTGGACACGGTTGCAAAAAAAAAACGTGCTAGCAAAGTGAAAAAAAAAATAGAGAAAATCGAACATTAAGCAAAACGGCAACGTCGGCGTTTACTTTGAGTCAATAAACGCGTGCAACAGAACACTGCTTAAAGCAGTGTCAAGCGGGCAGTTACCGAAAGCGCACAACGCCTATTGATCAGCTGCTGTTTTTAGAATGAATATTGGCAACAGTGCTTAGTAATGTTAAAAACTATAGAGAAGCAGAGAGTAATAAAATATATAGAGGTGAAGATTCTCTCTTGAGTGTAAGCCTCCGAAAGATTGCGCGCCAGATGGGGTCGGAAACACAATGTTTGAATTAGAGGTGCAGAACTATCGATAGTCGGCGCCATCGATAGTCATTGATAGTAATTTCACAACCATCGATAGTTGACGATAGTACTATCGATAATCGACGTTAGTCCCATCCACAATAATATGCATATTTGGTTTTAAATTTGAAGTTTGTTTAATTTTTAAACAAGAAAATTCATATAAGATACGAGTATTAATGTTTTCTGATCCAAAAGTTTTGGTTCAAGAATTAAAGAATGTTCACATTTTCTTTCTTGTGCCTGGTTCGCCTCTCCGAAACAATTAGGCGAAGCTACATAATGCATCGACGATCTACAACTGCCGCTTGTCTATGAGATCTATCTATCTGTCAGTATCTGCTGGAGTGCTGGAATCTGGGACATGATTTTCCAAGCCAGGATGGAATCTTTTCAGATGACTTTGCCAATTTTTTGTCGTCTGACGTTTTATAGTATTTCCATACTTGTGAGATTTTACTTTTCTTTTTTTGTGTTTGCCTCTCGGTCGCCCAATCTCGGACTCGGAACGTTCTGCTGCAATCGTATGAACTTGGTAATCGCAACACTCGATACAAGCAATTCCTCGATTTTTGCAACACAAAAAAAAAAATATATAGCATTATAACCCTTTTCCTATTTCTGAAAGAGCTTCATGAGGCTATTATAAGAAACATTAATAAGAATAAAGTGTAGATAACAATAATCGAGATGTTTAAAAAAAATATTTTTCTAGTTATATATTTTTCCTCGGTGGTTGCAACCTCCTCAATAAGTGCAATTACCTAGATTTCTATTAATTGTGGTTAGCGAATTCAAACTGTACTTTAAAAGTAAGCATTATACCTCTTTTTAATTAAATTTTTCGCAAATATTTTTTTAGCAGACGCCACAAATAAAGGCGAAAATTTTACTTTTTGGTGATGTGAAAACTATCGGAGAACTATCGATAGCACTATCGTAAATGTCTGGATGCTATCGATGGAACCTCTAGTTTGAATATGCTTTTACACCAAGCGTTCCCATCTCGCGCACAATCTTTCAGCAGGAAAAAAACTTTTTGAGTTTTTTCGCCTCTATATATTTTAGTACTCTCTGAGAGAAGTTAGATTGATAGCTTTTAATCTTTTTGAAATTAGCTGCCTTTGAAAAAAAAATTTAAAAAAATAAGAATCTCTTTGGGCATAACTTACTTTCTGCAGCACTTTTTTAAGCGTATACAATAAAGTACAAAATAAACTGTCTCAATTTCTACTTAGCATTAATATTATTATAGTCACAATTCTTAAAAGCGATTACTTTGCCTAGCTAAATAACTGCTGTAGATTTGGTTGTTATCTTTTTTTTAAGAAAGTATTGCTTAACTGAACTTCAGCTGTAGATTTGGTTCAAGTCTTTTATTTCTTAAGAAAGTAATACATTTGGTAGCTCATAAATTTGTTGGTGAAAATAATTACTTTGCTTAACTAGACTTCTGCTGTAGATTTGGTTCTAGTTTTTTTGTGACAGAACTAGGCGATACTCATAAAAAAGATTTAAGAGAAGATACATAAAAAAAAGAAATTTGTTGGATTTTTTAGTATGACCGTATTACAAGAGACAATGTTCGATAAATATCGACGTCAAATTTTCTTCAGCCAACTAAATCTCAAAAAGATTTAAGAGCTTTTTTCTTTTAAGAGAAGAAACACAAAAGAAAGAAATTTGTTTAACTTTTTAGTATGACCGTATTACAAGAGACAATGTTCGATAAATTTCAACGTCAAATTTTTTGCAGCCAAGTAAATCTCAAAAAGATTTAAAAGCTATTTTCTTTTAAGAGAAGAAACACAAAGAAAGAAATTTGTTGGACAAAAGTCCAACTAAAAAAGTATGACCGTATTACAATTCAATAAATTTCAACGTCAAATTTTCTTCAGCCAAGTATCTTATTAAAAGCTTGGCACAAATTGGTTTCTTCTACTCCTTTAGCTGACACTCTCTCTTCATCTGATCAAACGTCTCTAAATAGCTGTCGTGTTCTCAAGACCCTAGACAGCTTTTTAGCACTACTGTTTCTCGTAGCTCTATTAAATCTCTTTGTTTATCATAATTTTCTTCTGCTGACAAATAGATATATAAATGAGTATAATCACAATTCTAAATAGCGATATAATATATCTTAGCGTTGCCACACCTGCGAAATGCTGCTAGACCAAAGAAACTTCCTACTCTTTTGATTCTTCTCTTGTGATGATATGTGTAGTGCAAGTATTGAAGAATTCTGTTTGTCCTCAGCTGACTTGAAAAATTTTGAAGACTGGAAAAAATTTTAAAAAACCTGTTTTAAAAACCCTATCTTAAAGTAACATATATAATAAAGACGACTAAAAAATCGATTAGTTGCATTCTTTGCTTAGTTCTTCAGTTGATTTCACAGATGTTTAGCAAATTAAGGCTTGTGCTCAAAATCATTAGTTTACAAAAGCCGCTAAGTGCTCTTAAAAAGACAACTTTAAACAAATTATTTTAACAACAAGTTGTAATAGCATTATCTTAATCAAACTATTGTGAATTGTTAAAGCTGTCAACATTTTATTCAAAAAATGTCATTTAGAAGGCGTGATACAATGTTGTAAATTATTATAAGCACTTAACACACGTGCATTGTAATCAGATTACGATTAATCTGTTGCTTGCAAAAACCATTTCCAAGAATAGATTATTCACAATTGCTATTAAAACTATTTGTATTGAAATATCAAATAGTAAAAACGCGTCTACAAGTACGTTTGTTGACAACTTTTTGTAAGGTTTTCCAAGAATTGGTTTATATTCAGGCACTTTAGATAGATTAGATTTTGTAGACATGTGCTTTCTTCTGCTTATAAAAAATTTATAAGCGCTATTAAAGCCGTGTTGGAATCAAGTTAATATTTCAATATTGATCATCTCATATATTACTTGTTTTATATATGTAACTATAATAAATTCTTCTGCTTATTCTAACATTGATCATCTGATGCATTAGTTATTCTATATATATGTACTTTCTTTTGCTGTTAAAAAGACTTCCGTTTATTATTCTCGATGCCACAGTATTTAAATACTTTATTCAAGATTCTACTATTGATCATCTTATGCATTAGTTCTTCAATAAAGATGGAGTTTCTTCTGCACATAATCAAGATTCTAATATTGATCATCTTATGCTTTAGCTATTTAATAAATATGAAACTTCTTTTGCCCATAATCAAGATTCTAATATTGATCATCTTATGCTTTAGTTATTCATAATCTTTATATGTACTTTCAACAGCTTGTAATCAGTTTATTATCGTTACTGTCGCAATATTTGTTTATATAATGTCAAAACAAGATTCCTATTGATTATCTTATATGTTAGCTATACTTATGTACTTTCTTCTGCCTATAATCATAGTGTATTATTGGTCATCTTATGCATTGGTTATTCATATTCTATATATGTACTTTCTGCTGCTTGTAATCAAGTTATTATCGTTACTGTCGCAGTATTTGTTTACATAATGTGAAGTCAAGATTGTGCTTTTCTTCATCTTATACGTAAGCTATTACTTATAAGTTCTTTTTTCTGACTATGATCATCTTATGCATTGGTTATTCCATATAGATGTACTTTCTTCTGCATATAATCAAGTTTTTAATTTTGATCATCTTATGCTTTAGTTATTCTATATACTGTACTTTCTTCTGCAGGTTATCAGTTTATTAATCGATTTGTCGCAGTATTTGAGTACTTTATTTCAAGACAATCTTCTGAAATTCATCATCTTATACATTAGCAATTACTTACGTATGTGTACTTTCTTCTGCTTGTAATAAAGCTTCTATCATGGATCATCTTATGCATTAGTTATTATATATGTATTTTTGTTTATTATTATCATTATCGCAGTGTTGCATTACTTTATGTCAAGTCAAAATTCTGCTATTGATCATCTTATACTTTAGCTATCACTTATAAGTACTTTCTTCTGCCTATAATCAAGGCGTATTATTGATCATCTTATGCATTAGTTATTCGAAATATATGAATCTACTTTTGTCTATATGATGTAATATTGATCATCTTATGCTTTAGTTATTCTATATAGTATTTAGTATATTTACTTTCTTCTACTTGTAATCGGATTATTATCGTTGTTGTCGCAGTATTTGGGTACATGATGTTACGTCAAGATTCTACTTTCGATCATCTGATACATTAATTATAATATGTTTTATATGTTCTTTCTTCTGCCTATAATTAAGTTTCCTCTATTCATCATCTTATACATTAGGTATTCTATTTATAAGTAGCTTCTTCTGCTGGTAATCAGTTTAACATCTTTGTTGTCGCAGTATCTGGGTACTTGAGTTAAAGCCAAATTTCTACCAATGATCATCTTAGTCATTGATTATTTTGGCAGTACTTAAAATAATATTCAACTATTGCTCATCTTAGGCATAAGTTAGGCTTTCATCAGTGATCATCTTATGAATTTGTAATACTTTATATATGTACTTTCTGGTAATCAGTTAAAGTTATGCTTCTACTTTTGATCATCTGATACATTAAATATTTCTTCTATGTTTTTTCTTCTGCCCATTATCAAGGTTATTCTATAGATCATCTTATACAGAGCTACTCTTTTTATATGAACTTTCTTCTACTGGTTATTATTTTATCGATTTTGTAGAAGTGTTTGGAAATTTTATATGAAGTGAAGATTCTACTATTTATCATCTGATACATTAATTATTCCTTATATGTACTTCTTTCTCCTATAATGAAGTATCTTCTATTGATCATCTTATACATTAGTTGCTTTATCCATATCTACTTTGTTTTGCTGTCGATCTGTTTATTATCGTCATGGTCTTAGTATTTGGGTATTTAAGCTTAAATCAAGATTCTGCAATTGATCATCTTGTTCACTAGTCGTTAGGCACAAGTTATTGCATATATGTACTTTCTTCTGCTTATATCGTATGCATTAGTAATGCTTTATATACGTACTTTCTTCTACTGGTAATCTGTTAAAGTTAAGCTTCTACTTTTGATCATCTCATATCTACTTTCTTCTGCTTTTAATCAGTTTATTATCATTATGTTCGCAGTGAATTTTTTTTTTTTCAAACTAATTAAACGTACCAGCTGCAATTTTATTTGTCTTGATCAATCGTTGCTTTGATTTCGAATTCAGCCGTTTCCTGAAAGAAAAAAAGCCCCAAAAGTTATCGGTTTTTCTAATCAATGCCACAACATTGTTTGCTGACATGCAAATAATGTCGCTTGTCTTGATCCACAAGTCAAGAGTTCAAAGATTAGCGATGAACTGCCGTTAGTCAGTGAATACAAAGCACGCACTTGTCATCAATCAACGGGTACAGTGATCACCAGCAAAACTCAACTCAAAAGGCAACTTTGTTAGTAAGTTTTGGTTTGGTTTAGTTTGGTTTCTTTCACTGACTTTAGCTGACTCGAATATTTTTACTGAACTCTCTTTTTATTTTTTTTTTGTTATGCCAAACACTTAGATCAATATCAAGAGCTCTGAATGTTGCCACAGTTGCTTCTCTTGTTGTGGTTGTTGTTGTTGTGTTTAGTTGAATGGCTTTTGGGGCTGGCTGAATGTCTCTTCCAGAGGACTGCCTACCAATGCAGTTTGCAGAAGAAACAAACGGAAAATTATGCTTTAATTGGGCGCTTTTGTCAACGACTTTGCTTTTAATTGCAACTTCTACTGGCGACGATATTTGCGAGCTGATAAGAATTTAGGAGTATTTCGGTTGCTGCCCGGCATTGCATTCGCTTGTCGTTGTCAATCTTGATCTAAAATACCTTATACCACATATAAGTATAAGAAATTGTTTTAAAAAGCGGGTGTAGCCGAAGATAAAATACACTTTAATTGAAGGTATTGAAATGTAATACAAGAGTCCGAAATTTTTCGAAACAGTTTTTGTTTCTAAGTAATAAATTAAATTGTAAGGTTGAGATCTATCGTATCCCTCTCTAATTAAATACTGATCTTAAGAGTTTATAGTTATCTATTATGTTTGGTAAAAAATAGTTGAAAAAAGTCTTGAAACTTGTCAACGGGCTTATTAGCTAAAAGTTGTACTTAATAAGCTTACATCTTCTACCGAGAAAGCCTAGATTTTAAGCAAGAACTGGATTTTTGTAACTCTTGAATTTTTTTGTGAAAATAGTTACTTTGCTTAACTAAATTACTGCTGTAGATTTGGTTGTTGTCTTTTTTTTCAAGAAGTATTGCAATTCGTAACTCTTGAATGTTTTGCTTAACTAAACCTCTGCTATAGATTTGGTTCAAGTCTTTCGTTTTTTAAGAAAGTAAAGCATTTCGTAGCTCATAAATTTGTTTGTGAAAATAATTACTTTGCTTAACTAGACTTCTGCTGTAGATTTGGTTCTAGTTTTTAGTGACAGAACTCATAAAAAAGATTTAAGAGCTATTTTCTTTTAAGAGAAGAATCATAAAAAGAAGAAATTTGTTGGATTTTTTAGTATGACCGTATTACAAGAGACAATGCTCTATAAATATCGACGTCAAATTTTCTTTTGCCAAGTAAATCTCAAAAAGATTTAAAAGCTATTTTCTTTTAAGAGAAGAAACAATAAAATAAGTTTGTTGGATTTTTTAGTATGACCGTATTACAAGAGACAATGCTCTATAAATATAGACGTCAAATTTTCTTCAGTCAAGTAAATCTCAAAAAGAATTAAGAGCTTTTTTCTTTTAAGAGACGAAACATAAAAGAAAGAAATTTGTTGGACTTTTTAGTATGACCGTATTACAAGAGACAATGTTCGATAAATTTCAACGTCAAATTTTCTTTAGCCAAGTAAATCGCAAAAAGATTTAAGAGCTATTTTCTTTTAAGATAAGAAACACAAAAGAAATAAATTTGTTGGACAAAAGTCCAACTAAAAAAGTATGACCGTATTACAATTCGATAAATTTCGACGTAAAACTTTCTTCAGCCAGGTATCTTATTAAAAGCTTGGCACAAATTGGTTTCTTCTACTCCTTTAGCTGACACTGTCTCTGCTCTCTTTCTTCTAAAGCCTAATGTGCTCAAACATCTCTAAATAGCTGTCCTGTTCTAAAGCCCCTAGACAGATTTTAAGCACTACTATTTCTCATAGCTCTATTAAATCTCTTTATTTATCTATATAATGCCATATAGTACCTTTAAGGGTATAGCAAGTCAAAATAGCAAAGCTCAGCGGAAAAAAAACAGAATTATAAAAAAAAACACTGTAGCTGAAAGATGATTCAGTAAAGATGCAGAGACAGCAGATACATCGTGTGAATTGTAATCGGAAAGCTAACCAAAAGAAATTAGATCCAGTTAGACTCTTGGGCGACCCGAAGACAACGTCTGCGGCTGCGCAGCAGCTGAGTAGCTGATGCTGCGGCTGCTGCTCCTCCTCTGCTGCTCCTCCTCTGCTGCTCCTCCTCTGCTGCTTTTCCGACTGCTCTTGTCAGACAGCTGCGCGCATGCGTAAATCATTGAATGCCAAGTGAAGCCATAGCCAGGCAGTCAGTCAGTCACTCATCCACTCACACACTCGTTCGCATCTGTCAGGTACAACTGTAGCTGTGTGTGTGTGTGTGGAATGCTCTGGCAGAGCTGCAGTTGATATTAAATCATCTCGGACAAGTCAATGCATTGGCCCGGCAGCCGCCGGGTTAGCATTTGATATGCTACCGCTGCAAATGCGGCTGCAACTGCAGCTTCGACTCCCCTGCTTCCTAGCTCCGATCAAGCCTGCTGCTTCTGTGGTTACGCTTCGAGTTCAACGTGAGAATGTAAAAATTATGATGATATTTCTGGCAAAAAAAAAAGCTGAAGCACAAGAAAAATAAACGCCAACATTAAAATTTGAAATGCAACCGCAGTTTCAATTTGCCGATACTTCGATTGTTGTCTTTTATTATAAGGTTTATACGCTGCCAGTATTGTAAAGTATTTCAAGTTTCCCAAGCTGCTTGTACAAAACGTGCATAAATATTTCTAAGCCAGGTATGACCCACTGGCCTTGGAAACTTAATAATTCAGCATTCCTTATGTATCCCAAACATTTTTAGTTATTGCTTGATTTATAGATCTTAGCCTTAAAAAACTTCTGATAAGTAACGTCGTGAAATTTATTTGTGGTTGAAAAGGGTTCTAAGTTCTCTAGAAGCAATTATTTTGCTTTAAAGTTTTTTTTTCTGAATTTTGAAAAAATCAAAAGATGATTTAGAAATAACTTTCCGTTTTCTAATATTTGATTATCTCTTATATCATAAAAAATTTAAAGTAATTTTTTTTCGAAATTTTAAAAAATCAAAAAATCTCCCAATAACTATGGGAAATAATTTTCCATTTGCTAATTATTGATTTTCTCTTTTTCCTTGACTCAAAATAAAAATTCAGTTCTCTTGGAACATTTATTTTGCTTTAAAGTTGTTTTCCGAATTTTGAAATAATCAGAAGATCTTGCATAGTTTTTTCCATTTTCTAATTATTGATTTTCTCTTTTTTTCCTAACTCAAATTATCTAAAAATAAAAATTCAGTTCTCTTCAAGCATCTATATTGCTTTAAAGTTGTTTTCCGAAATAAGAAAAAATCCAAAAATATCTCCTTTTTATTACAAAAAACATCCTAATTGTTTTCGAAAAAATCAGAACATCTCGTTTTTAACTCAAAATTCCTAAAAATATAAATTCAATTCTTTCGAATCCTTTATTTTGCTTTAAAGTTGTTTTCCAAAATTTGAAAAAATCAAAAAAGATAAGATATTTAGAGAGACCTTGGAAATTCCTTGACTCTTAACTTACTGGACAATATCTTGGATGTTAGACGTCTGAAAAGATTTCATATTCTGGACCTTTCAGATAGATTTGTATAATAATACAAATAATCTTTAGCAAATAGTTTTGTTCTGTATTGATTAGACTCACTGGAGCACAATCAATCCTGTCATTTTTTGTTTTTAAAAAATCAGAAGATCTCGCTTAGTTTTATCTGATTATTGATTTTATCCTTTTTTAAATTAAAAAAACCTAAAAATACAAATTTAGTTCTTTCGAATCATTTATTTTGCTTTAAGTCGTTTTCCGAAATTTGGGAAAATCTAAAAGTATTCCATATAGTTCCATTTTCTATTTATTATTAATTATCTCCTTTTTATTACAAAAATTAAAAATGCATCCTAACTTTTTCTGAAATTTAAAAAAATTAGAAGATCTTGCATGATTTTCACTTTTCTCTCTTTTAAACTCTTTCTCTTTTAGACTCTTTTAAACACAAATAAAAATTTCTCCGAACAACCCTGTCTTTATCACATAAACATTCTTCGTATAGAGTAACAAATTAAAAACAATTCTCGAAATTTATCGCAACAACATCCTTTTAATGAAATTCTAAAAATTCGAAGTAACAAGATTGGACAATATGATTGTACGCAAACTCATGCTAGGCGACTAGTCCTTTTTAAACCAGTTGCGACAAATAAAGCCACCCATTTAGACGTAAGGATGCCAAATGCGTGTTATAAAGCGAATCTCGAACGGACGAAAGGGATACGACTGTGGCACTTTAATTTTTAGCTTGAACTTCCCTCCTTCATATGGGGAATCTTTGGAACCTTGAATTTCGGCGCGTACCTCAGTCCAATTGTCACGATAAAGCGCTAGCTTCACGGAACACCCTTCAAGTTTTCTTTAAAAGAAGCTCCCAAAATCCATACCAATTTCCAGCTTGAAAACTTTCTAACCACCAGTTTCCTTTAAGCTACATTTTCGCGCTGCTTAGTTTCAACTCCTAAAAATAAAACTTAGGGACTAACTCCGTCGTTACCTCTTAATTTGCTTGTGAGCAGGTTTTTCTCACACAAGCGTTTTGCTCGCGTTTTGTTGGCGATTTCAGCGCGTTTTTATTTGTCTGGGAGTTGGTTGTTGTTGTTTTTTTTTCCTGTGCCTTTGCGCTAATTTTTATTTGTTTGCTTGCGGGCAAAAATACACCGATACACGCATACACTCATGCACAGCGCACAAACACACCCAAAAGCCAAATGTTGTTGTTGTATATTATTTTTTTTGTTGTATCTTTTTGTTGACTGCCTTTGCGCACTCGCTTTAGTTTATTTCCCAATGCAAGTCACGTTTTTTTGCGCTTGCGCGTTTCGTTTGAAAACGCCAGCAACAACAATAAACACAACAACAATAACAGCAACAACAACAATAGCAACAACTCCTTATGTATAATCTACAACAACATGGAACAAGTTACAATGCTTGCCAAGCCATAGACATGACCAACATGGCCAACAAACAACAACTGGGCCCAGCAATCTAAAAACCCCGCGCTTCAGCGCTCTCCTTTATACTACTGCTTATGTATTAGCCCACATGTATATGTGCGAGGGTGGATTGATAAGTCTGTGACATTTGGAAATTTTCGTGTTGTAAGAAATTTGGAAAGAAAATGGTTTACGGAGTGCACTTTTGAACACAATTATTGTCGAAAATCTGGTTCATTCAAAAAAGTTTGCCCCTCCCGAAAAACAAATGAGCGAATATATAAAATTTTACAAGGATATTTGTAGGGAACAAAAAAAAATTACTTGATGATCTTTAAACGCAATCCGAAGAAGTTTTTTTAAACGCAATGTCTCGGAAAAATGAGGTTATTTAAATCAAACGTCATCTCAGTGCTTTTATGGATGCGAGACCTGGCTTGTAACCGACCTTCTAACAGGAAAAATCCAAAGTTTTGTGAATAGATGTCTCCGGCGTATTCTTAAGGTGTGGTGGCCAAACGTCATCAGCAATAAAAATATATATAAAAAGTGCAACCTGGAACCCATGTCCAACACTATCAAACTAAGGAAATGGAGATGGATAGGCCACACACTGAGAAAGGATGCGTAGGAAGCTTGCCGTCAAGCTCTTGATTGGACTTCCCAAGGAAGCCGCAAAAGGGGCCGCCCTAAGACAACATGGAGGAGGTCGCTACAAAAAGAGGTCGATGAATGCGGAAAATCATGGAACGAGCTAAAATTGCTAGCCAAAAATCGAACCAGGTGGAAGTGCTTTATTGAGGCCCTATGCTCCAACCGGAGATAAAGGAATTGATGATGATGATGAATGTCTCGGAAAGCAAGGAATAATTTAGGCTACGTTCTAGAAAAGATGGCCAAAAAATACAGAAATTCGCGATATGAGGTCAGACCATGAAATGATATCAGACTGTATGATATTAGGTCGCCACTTATACAGCTACGTTCCACAAATACCTTGATTTAAGGAGTTTTTAGATATATTCCATTCTCAAGACTAGGCTAAAAATAAAAAGTCTTTCCTTAAGAAAATTCTTTCTGAAGAAGTTTTTGTAAACGCAATGTCTAGGAAAGCAAGGAATAATTTAGGCTACGTTCTAGAAAAGATGGCCAAAAAATATACAAAAATTCGCGATAAGAGATCAGACCTTGATATGATATCAGACTGTATGATATTAGGTCGCCATTTATACATCTACGTTCCACAAATACCCTGATTTAAGGAGTTTTTAGATTTATTCCATTCTCAAGACAAGGCTAAAAATAAAAAGTCTTTCCTTAAAAATTGAAGAACTTTAAAATAAGAACGCGTAAAAAATAACTTTTAAGCAAAAAGGCGCTAATTCATGCAACTGCCCTCGCATATATTATATATCTATATAAAAATTATATATTATTTTAATTTTGAATGCGCTTGCGATTTGTTGTTGCAATTAGAACTGCGCAGCTGCAGCAAATAAAAAAAAAAAACCCACAACAACAACGTTAGAGACTACAACAAAACGCTTGACACCTTATTTGAATGACTCTTCCAAATGGATCTTGTCGTCGTCGCTGTTTGGCCCAAAGTCTTATCAGTGTCTTCATATCACTGGCAAGCCAAAACACTTTTGGTTGACTAAGCGACTGGCTAAATGGCTAACTGAATGGCTAACTGGCCATTGGCTGTCCAATCGACGCCGCTTGCTGCTTATCCGCCTGGGGAAATCTACTTCTCACAAAAAAAAAATAAGAAAAAAAAATAGCCAACAACTCGCTAACTGTTTTTCACACATGCCTCTTGGTAGTTGCCTGTTGCATGCAACCAAACGCGTTCGATTTTACCACTATTTAATTTAACAACTTGCAATCGATTACGATCGACAATCGACAACAGCGCCACTGTTCAGCAGCCACAGCAGCAGCAGCAACGTGTGAGTGTTGCCACAACACTCATACACACATAAGGTCACACTGGCACACATCTGCATGCAAGGAAGTTTTTTTTTTTTTGGCCACACCAATTGCACATTTGAATCTTTAAGAGCGCTTTGATTTCGAGCCGCTACGTCACATTTAGCATATAGCTTTATATATATATATATATATGATGCATTTGGAGTAGTAGTACAGTAAAAACTGGATTAACTTGATTTATTTATTTCTAGAAAGCTAACGAAATGGGCTCAACATTCCAAGTGCTATATTGGTAGAACCAAGAAGTTACATCCCAAAAAGTTTTCTTTCTACAAGATTTTATATATTTATAAAAAATTAAAATTAAATTGTTTCTCAAATTTAGCAGCGATGTTTACGATACTTGCTTTTTTTATGACTCATAAAAATTTCAATTTCGAGAGCAGAAATTAATTGCTGGTTTTATGGGATGTAATTTCTTTAGATGATTGCATAGATCAGGAATTTATTGAGTACTTATATTAGTTTGCAGCTCGATTCAAACTTGCACCATTACACAGTGCATCACAAAAAATGAAAACAACTTCTCTTTTCGCTTTTTTGGAGTAAATCCTGAAACTAGAGAAACCCCCAAAGGATTTTGCTCAAAGTCATCAATAAGGTAGTTTTTTTATATCCGCAATTTTTCCGCTCAAACCTGATTTTTTGGGAATAAGACCATTTTTATGGAGTCTACATATCGTAGACCGTTCGGAACTTCGTTTTCATATCTTCAGAAAAGTTTTGAATGTTGTCAAAGATAAATAATAACTTTATCATGAAATTTATTGCTCAGTATATAAAAGTTACAAAAAAAGGGGAAAAAAAGTATCAATCGATATCCATTGAAGTTGACGCTTGTTGTGGCTTCGATTTTTTTGGTGGTGGTTCAAAGTCATGGACTGACTCCGGCTGACTGTATCGTCCGAACTAGAAAGAGAATCCAGAGCTACATCTCTGCTAGTGCGTCCATCATATTCAGTGTCTTCCGGGTTTATTTATACTTATTCGCAACTACAACTTTGCACAAGACATTAAAAAAAAATTTTTGAACGGTTTACGATATGTGGACTTGATTAAAATGGTCTTATCTTCGAAAAATCACGTTGGAATGGAAATTTGGCCGATATTAAAAAATACCTTATTGATGACTTTGAGCAAAATCCTTTGGGGGTTTCTCTAGTTTCAGAATGTACTCCAAAAAAAGCGAAAAGAGAAGTTGTTTCCAGCCGATGACCTCGGAAATGTTGCACAGTGTTATAAGTCGAATGTCGCGCTTCACGGATCTCTCTTAACCGAATTCTTTCACGTTCATTGCGATTTTCACGTGCCTGGGCAGTACGACTAGATTGATAATTAATTTGATTCGTTGCATTTCTTCCAATTGAAATACATCATGCATTGATCGATTAGTAGACGGCATTCCCAATTGTCCTAATGCTTTATTAGCCATCGTCAAGCATAGATCTTCAATATGAATTAAGGATTCATTTTAAATTCCATCACTGGCTTACGTTTTGCTTGACGTACTCAAAACAAAATATCTTTTAATAAATAATATTGATACTTTATCCACAATTCAGGTGGGTTTGATGGAAAACATGTTGCCAAAATAATCTCAAATAGAACACGTATTTGATATGGGTGAGCAGTAATAGCAGCATCTGCTGGACATCTTTGATCCCAGTGCAAATCATTTTCCAACAAATGCAATTTTTGACATGCCCCTCGATATGTCAACAATACGTCATTCACTGTTTTCAATGATTGAAATGATGTTGGACCTCGAACATTGATAAACAATAATACCAGCTCTTGTATACATGGCAATATACACACAAAAACCGATATTCACAAAAATACGTATATCTCACGAACCAAAACTCACAAATACATCGAAATAGGTTTAAAACCTCCGTATTGACAACCTCTAACGCACGCAAAAATGAGATTTGAAATCCGTCGACGCGTTCATGAGAACACCCGAAACACGTAAAACATTTCTTTCATAACTGATAACTGAGTACACCAAAACAATGACTTCGCACTCTCTCATAATTTTCTTTGGTTTATATCATTTCGAAGTAGTTACTGAGATTGTTGCTAGCTTTAATGGGCAGCACTGTACCATACATTTGAGTGCAGCAAATTTTTGTTACTTTATTGATTGATTTTTTTAATTAAATAAAGTTAATTTGTTTAAATCAAACCTAAAAATATTCAATAAAAATATTTATAAATGCTCAAGCTTAATTTGCACTATTTAAACCGGCCAGAAATATCTTTAAATTGACTTTTTCTACCACTAAGGACTATCTAGTCTATGTGTGACTTCCCCAGGGTTGCAACCTAACCTAATTAGTGCCAAGTAACCGTTCCACAAGTATTTGCTCTACCCAAAAATGGTCTAAAAATAAACATTAGTACCAAAAAATTTCCAAAAAACCAGTCTTTTTATTTGTTTATTTTTGCTGAGATAAAGCTAAACCAAACAATAAACTTCAACGAAACCAATGGGAAGTGCACAAAATTATTTTTGCACTGTTTCACTTTTGACTTCCTCAAAAATTTGGTGAATGAGCAAAAACAAAAAATGTTGCTGAAGTGCTTACGGAAACAGGAGCATTTGAGTACTCTATATCAAAAGCAATTTAAAACCAAGCAGCCGTGCTGAAATTCCAAGCAGAATCTAAATTAATGCAAGATTTGCAAAAAAAAAAAAAATGTGCCAGAGAAAAATAATAATTTTTGTTTGGTTTTTTTTTATAAGAAAACCCAAATATCACGAGAGAAGCACCTGATGTGATACGTTTTGGTAAGCTTTTGGAAATGTACAGTAGTGTAGCAAGGCAAAATTGTTTATTTTTTTGTGATGTGTAAACACTGAAAAAATAACTTTATTACTTTATATTTACGCACTCAAAAATTGCGATGGAATCGGGGCTTTAATGAACTCAATCGAAAATTAGCTTGTTACCAAAATTTTGTTCTGAAGCTTTCTAGTTCGGTGAACTGGTTCAAATTTCATTAAATTGAAAAAAAATAGATATATTATATAAAAAAAATAGTAAGAAATTTGTGTTAGAGACCAAATGTCTTTCAAAAATGATCTTGGTAACTACATTATGATATGAACATTTCTAGCTCAGTAAACTGGTTCCAAATTATTAAATGTAAGCTAAAATATATTTTTTCGAAAAAAATAAAGGGCGGAAAACTTTGTTAGAGTATTCTCTCTCTTAAAAATTATCTTGGTAACAAAACTTTGATATGAAAGTTTTTCGTCGAGTGAGCTAGCTCAAAATTATTAAATGTCAAATAAAATATATTATATCCAAAAAAATAAAAAAAAATAAGAAAATTGTGTTAGAGTAATCTCTCAAAAATTATCTTAATAACAAAATTTTTATCTAAAGCTTTCTAGTTCGGTAAACTGGTTCAAGAATATTAAAAGACAAATAAAATAAAATATTTGCAAAAATAAATTTTTAGAAAATGGTCTTAGAGTATTTACTCTCTCAAAAATTATCTTGGTATATCATATCATATATCTTCTAATCTTTAAATGAACCTTTCTTTTTCGATGAAAAATTACCAAAAAACCAATAAAAAATTTCTAAATAATGAAATGGAATAAAACTTTGTTAGAGTATTTAGTCGCTGAAAAATTATCTGGCTAACAAAATTTTGAAATGAACCTTTCAAGTTCAGTGAGCTGATTCAAAATTATTAAATGTTGAACAAAACTTAATATATCCAATAAATAAATTAAAAAGCATTGAAATTGTGTTAGTTTATTTACTCTCTCAAAATTTATCTTTATTACAAAATTCTAGTTCAGTGAACTGCCTTAAAATTATCAAAAGATAAATAAAATATTTGCGAAAACATTAAAAGCTAGAATACTGTGATAGAGTATTCACTCTTTCAAAAATTGTCTTCCAATCGGAGTTTTGATGATCTGTATCCACTAAAAATTATCTTCGTAACAAAACTATGATATCAGCCTGTCTAGTTCGGCGGACTGGTTCCAAATTATAAATTACCAAAAAACAAATAAAATATTTCTAAAAAATAAATAGAAACTTTGTTAGAGTATTTGGGTGGGTAACAAAGCTTTGATATCAAATTTTCTAGTTCAGTGAACTGGTTCCAAATTATAAAATATCTTGAATAAAATATTCAGTAAAATAAAATATATAGCAGGAGAATATTGGAACAAATACTAGCTCCTTTGAATAGTTAACTTTCTAGGTCCAACAACTTATTTTCTTTAAAGCTGCAAATTGCTCATTACTTTTATTTTGATATCAGCCTTTCTAGTTCAGTGAACTGGTTCCAAATTATAAAATGTCTTGAATAAAATATTTGCAAAAAATAAAATAAATAGCAGGAGTATATTGGAACAAATGCCAGCTCCTTTGAATAGTTAACTTTCTAGGTCCAACAATTTATTTTCTTTAAAGCTCAATCGAAGTAGTTTGATTCTTCTAAGTTTAATTTTAATAATTCGGCTTTTATTTTGAAAAAGTTAAATAAAATTTACACGAAACTGAATTGAAATAAAGTATACCAAAATTTTTCATGGGCTTCAAAAACGAAAACACGTTTTTAAAGGCAATTTTTAAATGGTTTCTATTTTGTAGTCATTCCGGATTAAAATAAATCATCTCGCATTTTTTATAGGACTCTCAGGAAATAAATCAATCAACTAGCCGAAGACCTATATTGATATGGCTTTGAACTACTTTGTTCCCTAGAATTAATTTTTTATAGGACTCTCAGGAAATAAATCAATCAACTAGCCGAAGACCTATATTGATATGGCTTTGAACTACTTTGTTCCCTAGAATTAATTTCTAAGTTAAAATGTTAAATAAATAAATTCATCAACTGTTTGTGGAAACAATGTTGCCACATTTAAAAAATAAACCATTAATAAGGATATATTTTTGCATAATTTTTAGTCTTTTCAAAGTGGAAACTTTTACCAACAAAGCCAATCTTTTTGAAATTCGTGTAATATTTTGTAACTATTTTGACTACTTCATATTTCAATTATTTGGTTTTATTTTGTTGTACCCTTAAAAAATAAATCGGAAAGCCAATATTTTGTAATATAAAACAATGTTGCCACATCAAAAAAATAAATTATCGTTAGCGTATTATTTTACAACCATTTTGACAACTTCATCTTTCAATTATTTGGTTTTATTTTGTTGTACCCTTAAAAATATATACGAAAATCAATGAGTTTTAACGTAAAACAATGTTGCCACATTAAAAAAAATAAATTATCGCTAGCGGATTATTTTACAACCTTCATCTTTCAGTTATTTGCTTTATAAAAAAATCAATGAGCTTTAAAGTAAAACAAATATTAAAAAATAAATTATCGTCTATGACAGTGTTGCTCATTTTTTAACTTTAGTATTGGCTGTGGAGAGCTGTTTTTCAAGACCCAGTCTAAAGTCTTTTCAATGCTACAAATAAGGCATGCATTATCTTATTAAAGATTTTAAGGGGTTTAAATATTCCCCGCAGAACATTTTTAAGCATATTTTTAATAAGTTAAAAATTCTAATTTATCTATAATACTTTATGTAGTTCACATATTTTTTAATTTATAAAGTAGTTAAGTAACTTTATTTGCCTCAATTTTTTGCCTTTCTCAGCTCTCCTTTATATAAAAAACATTTTTCACGATCATCTGCGTCGTCATCATTTATGCTTTGCTTTAGTATGACCGCTAGATGGCGCAAGTAAATAAATTATTTATAACTTTTACTGCATAAACTCAATTAGCTGCTGTTCTTTAGAGTTTGACAGCGAATTCTACATATATATATGTTATGTATGTATGGCATATATAGCATGTATATAGAGTGCATTGGATTTTCACACACTCGTTGGCTGAAAGTTAACGGTAACGGTTTAAAGCCATCTCCCAAGCTATTGGCCAAGTTAGCCAAGCTGGTCAGTTGCCTACTTGGTTGGTTGCACCCGCCTAGTCTGCGCCGTTGCCGCTGCTACCAGCTCTCTGAAGCTCTTAATGATTATTCATTGCCGTGCTCTTGGTTGTTGTTGTTGGGATGCTGCTCCAATGCGTGTAATTTTCTCATTGTTGCTGCAAAAATATTTAATATGCAATCAAGATCGCGCACAAATTACTCAGTAAAAAAAAAAAGAAAGAAAAAAATGAAAAATACTTTTCTCAAGGGAAAACAACAATGTGCAAGTTGTCGTTGACAACGTCTTCCATCGTCGTCTTTGTCGTTGTCATCTCCATCAGCAAAAGCTTTGACGATATGGTATTTTTTCTTTTTTTTTTTTTCGGTTACCTTTAAGAATCTAGGAATCTTTGCTAGTTGGACTGTGTCCAGTTTTTGCAGTGTACCAGTTCCAGTGTGCATTGTATAAGCAGGAAATGACTCTACTTTGTCAGTTTTAACGCCTGGCAGTGACAGTTTGGCCGATGCTATCATAAATCTGGCATCTTAGTTGCACGTCAGTTGGCTCTTATCGAGCACAAAGATCATCAGCATCAACATCAGACTGCAGCTGATCAGCTTGATCATGCAAAGTAGCAAATCCCATGCGTATCAGCGGGCAGGCTGAGAAGTTATCGGAAAAGCATTCCAAAACTATGAGTAGAAGGCTTTTATGTGGGCATTGTCTATCAAGCTATAGCTATTCCTGCAAGCGACTTCGAGATATACTTTGCTCTAGATGCTGCCTGATAGTGGGTTGCTCCATACTTATTTTCTTCAAAAATCATTTCCTTCAAAGAACAAAGTTAGAAATTTAGGACTGCGCTGATCGTAAAAAAAACTGGCCTGCAGTGCTGAAAAAACATTGATGTATCGTTATAATGAAATTTTAATTAAGATAATGTTAGGAATCAATCTTATCCGGTCAGAATTTTTGTCTGAAAAAACATCGTTTTTTTCAATGATTTCAACTGAAAACCATCGATGTATCATTAAATCAATGTTTCAAGTAAGATAAGGATAAGAAATGAATATTCAATTCCAGCCAGAATTTTCATCTATTTAAATGGTGAGAGCTGAAGCTGCAGAACAGCGACAGGGCTGAAAAAATATTGATGTATCGATAAATCGAAGTTTATATTGAGATAATCGGCAGCGCTGTGGCAATCATATCAGCTGGGTTGTATCAAATAAAAATAATTTCGCGCCAGCACAACAGAAGGATAAATCGAAATAATAAGGGAAATATTCAAATTTATTAAAAATAAAAAAAAATATAGACATAAAAAAGGCGTTTTCCTGAATCCGAATAAAACTGTCCAAAGTAATTACTCGCCAAAACAATGGTGGAATTTTTAAAGAAAATATACGAATTTATCGAAAATAAAAAAAGATATAGACAAAAAATTTCGTTTTTCGGAGGACGCAAAAAATAATCCGTATAAAATTGTCAGCTGATTTTTCTCAAATAAAAATAATTTCGCGCCAATACAACTGATGAATTTATAAGGGAAATATACGAATTTATCGAAAATAAAAAGCATTATATAAAAAAAAACTTTTTCCAAAACACTCAAAAAAGAATTAGGATAAAATTGTTGGGTTTGTTTTTTCGTCTTCCGCAGCAACTTAAACTTCGATATATCGATGTTTTCCAGTTAAGAACACCGAAACAAGTACAGAATCTACTATTAAGAACATTCGAATAGTTACAGGAGATAAAATATTGAGATCCAAATTGATTGATGTGGATACAGTTTATAACATTTTTCTGGAGCAACTGGGTTCTTGTCTGGCTCTACGTCATTGGATAACAATCCTTACTTTGTTGTAAATCACAACCGTTGTAATAGCTATGAAGAACTGCCTTGCTCAGAGTAATCGGTATAAAAGGTTGGCTTACTTTGTTGTCCAGTCTTCTGCAGAAATCATTTGCTTCGACTTTGCCTTTATCCCTGATGATGAGTAGTAGATTTAACCGCAGTTACTCAAAGGCGCCAAAAACCTTTCCTAGCAGCTCCAAGTAGTGCATTTAGATTTTCTCACCTCATTTTGATGAAATATATATTATACAGTCCAGATCTTTCATCAGTACTGGTCAGTTCAATGCTTCCTATACGATAAGCTTATCTCGTCTGAGGACTTATACGCCTACCCTCGCCGAGATAGATCTCTATAAATTACTAACTCACTCTACTTCTTTGATCTGTTTGCAGTTGTGAAACACGTTACGTTGGCGACTACTGTGAACATCGAAATCCCTGCCTGACCAGCCGCGGACGCTGCCAGAATGGTGGCACCTGTCAGGTGGCTTTTCGCAATGGCCGGCCGGGCATCTCGTGCCTATGCCCGCTTGGTTTTGAAGAATCTCTATGCGAGATAGCCGTACCGAATGCCTGTAATATAACACGTTGCTACAATGGCGGCACCTGCCAGCTCAAGACGCTTAAGGAGTACAGCTGTCTCTGTGCCAATGGCTATACGGGTAAGATTTGTTTTTTATCAGCTGCTGTGATGCAGTGCAGCATATTAAAGCCATTTCCATTACTATTTACAGGCAAACATTGTGAGACACAAAATCTATGCGCCAGTTCGCCATGTCGTAATGGTGGCACCTGTAATGCCTTGGCTGGCAGCAGCAGCTTCTCCTGCAATTGTCCGGCTGGTTTTACGGGTCATACCTGCAACGATGATGTCGAGGAATGCCAAACGAATCCTTGCCAATATGGTGGCACCTGTGTGAATACGCATGGTTCCTATCAGTAAGTAAAAGCCATAAATCGTTATGAATTGTTAGCCATAATTTAGCCATGGCCTGTGACAAGTGCAAATTTCTTAGCTTGTTTAACAAAAGATCAAACACTCGCCACAAAATGGGCAACGAAATCTTTATAAAAAAATCAAAAAAAAAAATCGCACAAATCAGCTAATTAGCATATTTATCTAATTTCCAAAGTTGTTTAAAAGATCAATTTGCGTGTGCGGTCAAAGCCAAAGACGACGACGTTGTCGTTGTCGTTGTCGAACTTGTATTGGCCACTGCTAATTAATGACAATTTAAAACTAATAATTTATAAAACCGATTTGTTGTCTCTATATAGTATCGATATATCGATAACAACAAAAAAGAAGCTGTCAGTTGTTTAGCATCGCAATTTGCATACAAAATGTATTAAAATAGTTTATTGATTTTTTGCAATAATTTGTTGTTTAACAGCAGATTTGGCTCTACAATATATTATGGGCTTTTATTTTTTACACTTTTTCATTTTATATTTAAACAAATTGGCAATTTAGCAAAAACTATTCATATAGAAAATATCAGACAATGAAATTTCCGCTGCTTTGTGCATATAGCTTATACATATATACTATATATACATAGGTATATATTAAGCACATAAACTGAACTGAATTGTCACTGTCAAAGCAAACGATATTTTGATTTCGGCCTCATTTGCATTTTTAATTTGAAACACACAAATTAACTAATCCGTTGGCCATTGTTGTGACTATTAATAGTTATACAACTGGTGGGCGGGGGTGCTGGCGACGGAACTTGGAACTTGTCGAATAAAAGTGCGATGTGAACATGTGTTTGAAAATTAGCATGCCAAATATTGGGTGTTCTCTAGAGAGCGACTTGTGCAATTTGTAGTAACCTAACACGGCCTATAACCAGCGTGCGATGAAGACGTTTAAAACGATATATCGTTTATTAGATAAGGATAAGCAGTTTAGAAGTTATGAGCGAACAGATGCACATATCGAAAAGAAATACTATTCTGAACAAGAAAGCGGAGAGTAGTTGGTAGTCCTCTAGAGAGCGACTTGTGCAATTTGTAGTAACCTAACACAGCCCATAACCAGCGTGCAATGAAGACGTTTAAAACGATATATCGTTTATTAGATTAGGATAAGCAGTTTGAAGTTATGAGCGAACAGATGCACATATCGAAAAGTAATACTTTTCAAAACAGGAAAGCGGAGAGTAATTGCTAGTCCTCTAGAGAGCGACTTAAGCAATTTGTAATGAACTAACATTGCCTATAAGCAGCGTGCGTTGAAGACGCTGAAAACGATATATCTTTTATGAAATTATGATAAGCACTTTAAAAGTTATGAACGAACAGATGTACATAAAAATCGAGAAGTAATACATTTCTGAACAGGAAAGTGGAGAGTAGTTGGTAGGCTGGGTAAGGTAACGCAACTAAAATTTTGTTCATGACTTTATGTTCTCTAGAGAGCGAAATATGCAATTTATAGTGACGTCACAAGCCCTATAACCAGCGTGCCATCAAGAAGCTTGCAACGATATATCGTTTATCAAAAAATTATAAGCATTTTAGAAGTTATGAGCGAACAGATGTACATAAAAATCAAGAAGTAATACTTTTCATTTTAGAGCCAACTCATTAGCTTATGTCCTCCAGAGTGGCTTACTCTATATAAAGTGACGTCACATAGCAGCGTTCGATCAAGACGCTTACAACGATATATCGCTTATTAGATAATAATAAGTAGCTTAGAAGTTAGGAGCAAACAGATGTACATATAAATTTTTTTTTTCCTAAAAGGGTTCCTCACAAAGAGGTGGGCACTACGACCAAAAGGTCTTTTGTATCATAACCTTAAATTAAAGCAAAAGACTTTCCGCTTTGCGCATGAATAGCAGTAGGTCTTTTGTTGGTATTGACCTAAGATGGAAGGGGCTAATCCGTTCCCTTCCCATGTGACAGGCTCTGTCCCATACCAGCGCTGGGCAGTCACAGAGAATGTGTCTGGTGCTATCATCATCTTCTAAACTGCACTCTGAAGAGTCTGATAGGCCAATTTTCTGTAGATGATGTCTAACAGTGTGGTGGCCAGATAAGTAAGTTACCAGGAGCTTCAGGTTCGCTCTGCCAAGACCTTTTGTATTGATTGCATCCAAAGTTTTTACAAACACAATAGCTTGACGAAGCCCCGGAAGGGAGAAGCAGTATCTCCAATGCTCTCCTACGGCCCGTTTGTTTATCATGGTTTTGATTGTGGACCAACCTATACCACAAAACGGCGCAGGAGATGTGGTCAGGGTGGAGGCACCCTAACGTGCTAGATCGTCAGCGATCGTGTTACCATTCACTCCCGAGTGTCCAGGTACCCAACATAGCACGACTTTGTTTCGGGCGGACAGGGCTTGGAGGTAGTTGTGGCATTCTTTAACCGTCCAGGAGTTGATGCTCCAGGATGACAATACCTTAATAGAGGCTTGGCTATCTTAAAAAATGAGAGATTGAGAAGGATACAAGAGACGCAGATCTATATGACATGAATCTCCGCTTGAAAGACGCTGGGCCAGATGCCCATTGCGGTAGAGATTCTGGTGTTGGGTCCAATGATTCCAACACCAACACCCCGCTCAGTTTTGGACCCATCCGTGAACAATTATTGCCACCGGGGGTTTGTTTCCACAGGGGTCTCCCGACTTGGAAGAAGAGATCTAAATTTCTTGTTATGAAAAAGTTCCATGATCATAAGATCTGATCTAGAGCAGATCAATACGTCAGGAAGGGAATATAAAAGTGCGGCATGACCAGTGTCATTACCAAGAGTCCAGATGTGAACTGGATACGTAGTAGACTTTGCTAACTTTTTGATGAAAATGTGTAGATTATACATACACATCGGGAAATAATGAGTAGTTGGTAGGCTAAGCATTTGAGGTAGCACTTGTCTTGAAACGAACACAAAAGTAGAGATTAGGTAGTAGGCTTAGTAGATGACGTAACAATAGTTCCAGACTTTGACTTTTTAAGCTCCACCAACCATATCAAAGAAAAAAAAATACCTTCATGGACCTCCTTTTTTGCTTCTCCGTAAAATAGGCTGATATTAATATTTAAGAACATTTCATAAATCTGACTACCCCAACAAAACAAAAAACTCAGCAAAGAAAAAAACACCCTATATAGCATAGTTAAAAATTATTTCAACATGTTGTACACTAATTGCTAATTTGTTGGATTGCTTAAATAACTCCCTTGTTATATATTTAATTTGGACGGTTTTTTTTTTAATCTATAAATTAGCAAATTAATAGACCCATCGAGCAGTCACCATTGAATGGGGCACTTAGCCGAACTTAATGGCTGCCACTGTTGGATCACAGACATCAAAGTGCCATAAATTTGACATTTTTATGCACTATTTATACAAAAATAAAGCGTTATGGAAATTTTTTTTCTGCTACATAGTATAAAATTATATCTTCTGTTCTGTTTGCTAAAATATTTAATTTTATACAATATACGTAGCTGAGTCATATGACAGTAATATATATGGATATGAATAGAAAATAAATTGCTTAATGTTGAGTTCAGGAATGTATTGTTCCAAATTAAACGCAGCTTAGTAACATTGTCAGAATTGATTTGTGCGTATAGTTATTAGTTTTAGAAATCTGGTTAGAGAATTATGTTGTATTATAAATTTGATGATAAAGCTAATTTTGGACCAATAGAAAGACTTCAAATAGATGGAGATTATGTTGTAAGCCTGCTTAAAGGCAAAAGTGCACAAACTTAGCAAAGAGGCAGAAGCGCAAAAGTGCCTGACTAACAATGTGCACAACAACAAACAGCTATTTGCAATTATTTCGAAAATAATTGGAGTTAAAAACAACTAGAAATTTAAAAAAAAAAAATCAACGAATTAATGCTCATATTAACAGTCTAAAAAAATATGTACACACTGGCAAGCGAAGATTTAGTGGGAAAAGTAACTGCAGGGCTCTCTAGTTTTATATACTAAAAGTTATTTGAGACCCCATTTTAATAAAACTAAATCATTTAATAACAGTACCTTTATTAAATATGTACACACTGGCAAGCAAAAGATCGTTAAGCGAAGTAACTGAAGTTTAGCTTGGTACAAAAAATATTCGATATTGTGCAGACATGCGCTAAAAAGTGTGATCCAAATTTCTACACATAAAATAATTTAAAGACAAACTATTGGCTTAGATAGGAAATTCAGAACAGGAAGTTGAGCCTGGGATGAAGATAAGCAAGTCAAAAAATATTCGATACCATGCTGACATGCTCTAAAAAGTGTGACCCAATTTGGTACATGTAAAATAATTTAGACACAAACTACTGGCAAAGAAAGGAATTGCAGAACAGAAAGTTTGAGTTTAGCTTGGGACGAAATAAAGAAAGCCAAAGAATTTTCGTTATGCGCTAAAAAGTGTGACCAAAAGTTTGTCGGGAATTATATTAAATGCAACATATCATCAGTTAAGGACCATCATTTCTAATTTTACACAAAATTTTTACAATATTTAAAAGTTTTCTCATATTACATTGGCACGATGAGAATAATATAGATCTTATTTTTATTTTCTTCTAAAAGTTAAAAAATTAGCTTAGCTGAACCTTGCAAAAATCCATAAAATACTATTCACGCTTCAAATCTATATTTTTAATCTAAAATGCTTGTTCATAGCAGAAATTGTAATTTTTCAAGATCAAAAATTGATGTACTTCTAAAGCTATTTACAGTATAATATAATACTTTCTGAAGAAATCAGCTAGAGCCAAATTAAAAATAAAATATTTTAAGTGAATATTAGCCGCCGGTGTCCGCTAGCTGCTTCTGTGTAAAGTTAAAAACTTGAAAAAATATAATCGGTTTTCGTTTTTGGAGTTCAGACCAAATAAAGTCCGAAACGTCTCAGAAAGCTCTCAAAGAGAGAGTGCAGGGGGTATTTTAATCTTAATGTTCTGACTGTAACCGGTTTGAAAAACAGTTAATTTGTGTCCGCCCGATTCTTTTTGTGTTGTAAGCTTGGCGGATCCGTCGTGCACTGCTTACTGCACTGCTTGCTTTATTGACCATTTTCTTAATAATTGTTGTTCAATTTTGAAAAAATTCATTAATTTAGTGCCTTTCGCATATTCTAAATTCCGCAGGATGCCATTTCTACTAACAAGACAAGATCGTTGTATCGCTCAGTTTGAAGCAGTAAAATTTTTAGACAAGTTGGCAGTCTGGTTTTTTTTTCTTCTCTTTTTTTTTGGTTAATTGCCATGGCCAGCACTTTGTAAACTTCCGTTTTAGATGGACAAGTTGATGACTTGGTTGGTCTCTGCCACTGACAGTGCCTAAAATTAGGTAGCAACAGAAGCATGTCTGAGTAGTATCAGTGTTGTTGGTTGGGCATACGTGTGTTCCCTCCCTGCTGACTCCATCATAGAACTAACCAACTAAGTAACTACACTAAGCGGCAATTGTCTTTGCCTCGGCAGCGACTCAACTCGACTCGACTCTCACTGGCGCGCTGGCGCTCTCTTGACGCTCTGCGCTGTTGGCCAATTGTTCAAACTGGCAGTACGACGAGAGGACCGGTTTTATTGGGGCGTACAGAGGGCAACAACAACAACAAGAAGATAAGCCATAATAAAAGGCAATACAACAACAAAAGTGGCGCTGCCTGGCTTTATGCCACAAATGTTGTTGTTATTGTTGGTTGGAACTGCTGGTCTTGGCCATTGTTGTTGCTGGCTCACATGTTTTCAGCATTTTCGGCATGGGGCTGGCTACAACTTTAACTTGGCTATAAGCAACTCGCTCTCGCTCACTCGCCTTGTTTATGACCACTTTTCAACTTTGATTTTGATTGTAACTTGGCAACAATTGGGCCTGGCCTGGCCTGGTCTGGTCTGTGCTGGCCTGGTCCGCTCTGGTCCGCGCAGCACAATTCTTTTTTTTTATGTTACTTAACTTAATTTGTTTGGCTATGGGCCCTTTGGGGTTGACTGACTTGGCTCTGGCCACGGCTGTTATATATGATCGCCCCCTACCCAACTGCTGCACTGGGTTCTTGAGAATTTTTGTACTTTTCGAGCATGGCCGTAAACTGGTTCTCTCAACTCTTTAGCTCTGTGTGAGTGTGTGTGTGTTGCTGGGGCGGCGCATAATTTTTTTTTCAATTTTATTTATTTTTTTTACTTTTATTTGTTCATTTACAACATCAATCAAGCCACCAAATATGGCCAACGCACCACACTAATTAAAACTATTAAGCGCATTTTAATTAAATTAAACAATTAAACGGCAGCTAAAATAGGAGTTGGTAGTTTAGCTCTAAGTAGTGTCTAGTTGTTGTCGCTGTTCAGTCAGTTCTTTGTGTCTTTAGGGATTTCAGTCTATGCCAAAGATCTCTCTCGATGTAGCTTTTTTTTCCAAATTACAGTACAGCGAAAATTGCGTCGCTCACGAAATTTGAAATCAAAGTCGAAGCCGCAGCTAAAGTTTAAGTTAAAGCTAGAGATTCAAAGTTAAAAGCAAAATAAAAATTGAAATTGATTTTTGATTGACATGTGAAACCTAACTCAGCGGCCAAGAGCCGTTGGCATGTTGGCCAAATGAGCCAGGCCAACATGGGACCCACCGCAGACGCGCCTCGCAATTAACTTGGCCATACTACGTTGATTGCAATTGGGCACAGCGGGTCGGGAACAAGGCAGGTGTTCCAAAAAAAAAACAAAAAATACAAAAATAATAAAAAATTTATAAATAAATAAAAATAAAATCCCCCCTCACTGTTATAATAGCCAGCAGCAAATCAGCTATTTGGCTATAATTAAAAATAGATCTCAAAATTGTAATTTTATCCTTGAGCTTGGATTTTATGACTCTTCCAAGCCAAACAAAAACAACTTAATCTTCTTGGCAATAAAATGTGGTAGCAGCCTGCAGGGGCGCCATGGAATAAGCTCAATGTCTGTTCTGAGTCTTTGGTCACTCTGCTGGCAACTGTTGAGAGCCGTTGAGATATTGCAAAGTTAACCAAGCTGCCAATAGATGGCGTTATTTGAAAGAAAGTGCAGTTAAAACTAGTAAGGAAACTTAATGGAAGTAAGGCAGAAACTTCTACAATTCTCCTTAACTAGGAAGTAAGTTTCCTTCGTAGCATAAATAGTACTATAAGTTTCATAGTTGCAATTTTAAGATTTCCAAAAATTTCTAGAAATACAAATCAAGATCACCACTTAACGACGTTTCTTCATTTTCGTCTTTGAGTAGAATTTGGATGCTTTTGAACATCCCTAATAAGCTACTCCTGGTATCACCAACAGAAAACGATATACTACAATATAATTACAAGTCCGGTGCCCGGTATTTACCTTCTGGCCACCGTATTTATAGACTGAGGACTGAGTTGGTTTTAAATTTTCAAATTCTACAATTCTTTCCGTAGTCTGAAACTCTTTCTCAGTCTTCATTCTCTTGAAGCTTCTCCAGGTTTCACCAACAGAAAACGATATAAGTACAAGTCCGGTGTCCGAAATTTACTTTCTGGCCACCGTTTTTGTAGACTGAGCAAGCTTTTTTTTTTCAAATTCTACAATTCTTCCCTAATTCTGAACTTCCTTCTCAGTCTTCATTTGCAGCAAAAACTTAAGTTTTTAAAATCACTTTTAACCTACTTCAGCTCCGTAAATTCCCGCAAAGTCGCTTAATGCCGAATGTCCTCCCCAAAAAAGAAACCATAAGGGTATTAACTCTGTCGCAAGTTCCAAGTGTCTAACAATAACCTAGCTACATAAAAAAAAAATGGGTATTTGCGCCTAACTTGTGCCCTTCACTACAAAAATGGACCATTTTTGCCCAAAGCCAATATCTGCCAGTGTGTACACATTTTTTATACCGCCAACCAATATCCTTCTAGTATATAAACCTAGAGGGTGGGGACGGTCTTTTGGGTGCGCTTGCGCGGAAAGTTTTCTGATTGTCACACGGGAGTAACCAGCAATGATTCCCGACTGGCCGATCCAAGTAGCTCACAACCTCCAGCTTAACGTTAGGTACCCTCTGGTTAGCCCAGGATACCCCTTTCCAGGAGTGAGCTAATGTGAGAAGGCGCGTCCTCTCAGGCGATCTGCGTCTGAGGACGTTTTGCATGGAAGCGTAAGTGGACATCTACTGCCATGTAAGGGAGTCGAAGGCCCTGTCAGCTTTCATTTCCTTATTAAACCTCATGACTACGAAAGTATCATATAAACTTCTCCTACTTAATCTTCGTTTGCCAGTACTCATACTTGCTATCCCTAAATTCCTATCTAAGCCGCTAGTTTGTAGTTCAATTCTTTTAAACTTACCTAATAGGGTCACACTCTTTGTCGCATGTCGCCATTGTATCGAATTTAGTTTGCTTATCTCTATCCCAAGCGCAACTCATAGTTCCCCGGCTAAAAATTCTGTCTGAGTCACTAGTTTGTATTTAACTAATTTTAAATTTATTAAATAGGGTTACACTTTTTTGAAGTAACCGTGACGTCATGGAATATACTTTAGCTTGCTCAACTAACTAACTTCTAATCTTCTTTAATCATTACAGATGCATGTGCCCGGCTGGCTATACCGGCAAGGATTGCGATACGAAGTACAAGCCTTGTTCGCCATCACCATGTCAAAATGGTGGCACATGTCGTGCCAATGGACTCACCTATGACTGCAAATGTCCACGTGGTAAGTTTTCAAGACTAAATTTATAATCCCTAATCCCTAATAGAAATATTTGGGTGCCAACTAAACTTGATCAACGTGCAGTGTAAACCTAGCATAAGTTTGTTTTTTGATCCGTTGGCTGTTTATGGCTGACGTTGACAGCTTTCAACTTTTATTCTAAATAACGAATAAAGTTTAGGCTTTCTAGCGTCTTTCCAACTGGAAGATGTGTATCTTGGTAGACTTCAACGTACAATCGGTAGGTTCATCAGAAAGTTGCAACGATTCAATATATTTGGAACAATATATTAGCATTTTGTGCTGCTACTGCTTGCTGCATTTGGAAACTAATTAATTAGGCAAATCTTGTACTGACTGCACCAAACCAGCCCACATATAAATAATGCTGCCTGCAGCCACTATCTAAACCGTTAGAAATACCTAAGCTTGTCCAGACCAAGCCCACGCATTTTGTTACATTTGGTTCGAGCGTGTTTGTACCGATGTTATCGTTGGTTTTATCGATTATTTGAAGGCAGCCAGCGGGTGGCTGACTGTTAAACTGCCAGAGTAACTTGGACTGCAGAGCTACGTCGCATTGGAAATCTATGGCTGAGTCATGAATTGCCCATCAAAAGCGCCACGAGCCAAAAAACGAAAAATCTTGCTTACTTCAAGTTGCAGTTGCAACATAGCAGACCGACCGATGATTTGATGGCTGTTGGACGGACGTTGGTGCAGCATGTCGGGCGGCGGGCTGTGCAGAGAGAGACTTGGGAATGCTGTGCTGCATTGGAGTCGCCCACGCGCGCTGGCAAACTTGTTTACCATCATCATTCATCAGGCACAACTTTTACCAATAAAAGTGTGGAGAGTGGGAATAGAATGAAATGAAATGCTGGGCTAATGCTGGGTTTACACTGCAGCACAGAGAGAATTTTGGGCGGTATTTTTTTTAGTACATATTTTTGGAACAACTGTGAGAAACAACTAACACGAAAGCCAATAAAGTAAATACAAACTTAGAGCCACTTTTTCAAGAACTAGTTCACGAACAAAGCTCATACTCAGCCAAAGTGTGTGCAGCCAGTGTAAACCTAGCATAAGGCAGCGTTTGCTTTTGTCTCACTCAGACAAATTTCTTCTTCGACTCATTGGCCAAGAGATCGTGGCCTAGCTGGGTAACTGAATTGCGCATGACCTCCTTAGGGCGTAACTGTGCTTAAGCATGCTCAGCGAGCAGTCCGTAGTCTACCCCGAGCACCCTGATCCCTGACTGCAACAACTTGGTTGGCTTTTTTTTGCTTTTTTTTCCTGGCTGGCGGATTTATTTGTAATTTACTTGCCACGTAAATTAAGCATTCTATCTAAACCCCGGGAGAAACGTCTAGTGAGAGACGACTCTTAACCACTTCATGGCATTTCGATTTGATTCTTTGACTGACGTGGTTGATTGTCGTCGTCGTCGTTGTTGTCTTTTGTTATTGCGGTTTTGCCTGTTCCCATCATTAGCATCCCAGTTTATTTCTATACACTCTAGCTATAGGATCAAGCTTATTATAGATTTGTGTTATATGTTTGGTAGAAGGCGTGGCAGTGCATAGTATGGTACACTCGGTTAGCGATCATAGGAGCTGACCATAATTAGAAGATGCGCAGATGACGTTTATTGATAAATGCAGATATCTGCGTACTGAGAATTCCGTCAATTAGCACTTACCTACACTAGAGTCCAGTAGAGTCTTAAATTTTGGCATGTCATCATCATCGTATGGCCATTACAACCCGCTCTCGGGTTACGGCCGACCTCAGCAGCTCTCGCCAGGCGCCTCTGCTTTTCGCGCGCCTTCTCCAATTAGAAATACCAAGGGAGGATAGGTTCTCCTCCACTTGATCTCTCCATCGGAGTCGTGGTTGTCCCCTCCGTCTTCCTTCGTCGGCTTTCGCTTCGAATACCTTTTTCGCTGGAGCATCATTATCCATACGTACGACATGGCCGAGCCAGCTCAGACGTTGTATTGTGATGCGCTGGACAACATCCATGTCGTCGTAGAGCTCGTACAGTTCGTGGTTCATCCGTATGCGATAGCCTTCCTCAAAACGAACGGGACCGAAGATTTTGCGTAGAATTTTCCTCTCAAACACCCCAAGAGCAGCTGCATCTGTCCGTGACACAACCCATGCTTCTGCGCCGTATAAGAGCACGGGCAAGATAGGCGTCTTGTAGAGTGTTAGTTTTGTCGTTCTAGAGTCCACTAGAGTCTTAAATTTTGGCATGAGAGCCTTATAATTAAAGAAACTTTTACTTTTTTTTACAATCCCATAAATCAACTAAAAATTTATGGCAGTGCATCCTTCTTTTTTTGAGAGAGAAAACTGTGTTAAGAGTATTCCACTGTCTTCTTAGGCTACAAACAATTCCCACATTTCTCCACTGCTTCTTCTAAGCTTTTCTTCTAGCTGTTTTGTGGTTTGTGTCTTGGCTACAGTTTTACGGCTGCTGGGCGTTGCAACGCCCCCACCCGTTTTGCATAATCTTGACTCTTTGTGCTGCTTTTACTCTTCTGCTGGTTTTCCTGTTTCCCACTGGTCTTGGCGTGATGTCCACGGGGCGCTTTGACTCGTCGTCGTGGTGTTGCTGTTGTTGGGGCAGTTGCAATTGTTGCCCAACATTGTGCAGCATGCCAAAAGGCGTTATAATGTTTCACATTGTGGCTCAAATTTTATTGGCGTGGCAAAATGCATTATATACAAAAAAAAAAAAGAAAAACCTTAAACCCCATTTTGGCTTTTTTGCAGCTTCTCAGGCTACTTAAACTGTCCAGTCGTTTACACCCATCGCAGCCCTCTTCAAAATTAACCAGGCTTTGACTCTGGCCTTTTGTCACACTTTCACACGACCTTTTAAATGCTGCCGGAGCACAAGATCCGCTTGAGATCCGCATTCATTCATTTGTCTAAGCTATTAATACCCAGCCAGTTGGTTCATTAGAATATTCATTGAGAATAATTAAAACAAATTTCAAATACAAAAACAAAAACAAAAAACAAGTGCTTATCAAACTGTGTCATAAATGCATTGCAACATGTTGCATGCATAATTTGCATCAATTGAAATGAATTAAATGAGCAATTTGCACATACATACTATATACATACTAGTTGCAATTATGTGCAATTGCATATAATAGTATATATGTATGCATATACACGCTTGTAGTATATAAATATATGTTATATGCTGCTGGCTGCATGATAAAACTTAATTTATAAACCGACAATTGCCAATTGTCATCATAAAATGTTGATGCAACATTTGTTGCCAGCTTTATGCACTATGTTTATACCCTGAATACCCTTTAAAAGGTTTTATGTATTTTTAAAAAATGTGTAAAGTGATAAAGAATTTTATTTCAAATACTTTTTTTAAATCAGCTATGAAATTTTACTATTTGCCATCTTCAAATGGACTTCAAAATATGGTCCAAAAAATATATGTAGATGCATTGTTTATGAAACCGAATGTTTTGTTGCAAGAGGAATTAAAACGAATAGGCAAAATGGGTTAAAAAAAGCAAGAATTTTATACTAAAATAATTTTTGTAGGTATTCGGCCATTTTGTTCAGATTCTTTTTAAGCCGAATTTTTGGTTCATCCAATTTCACTGAATCATATTTTTCATTGCTAGAGGAATTTAAAAAAGCACTAATTTTATACTAAAATAATTTTTTAAATAATTTGTAATATTTTCCGATTCTTTTTATACCAACTTAAAATAAGTTATTTACTATATTATTTTTATTTTTTTTTTTTCTGACTCAACCCAAAAGGTAGCAACAACAAAGTACTAGGAATATTAAATGAAAATAAAATGTAAACAAGATATAGTAATCGAAAGGTCTTCTTCTTTATTTGCAATTCGTTTTCGAATGTTAGCGATTATACAAGAAAAAAGTATAAACATAAAAATAAAAATATAAATAATATTAAGTATTTTCAGGACAAATTTTTAACAATATTTGAAAATAATTCGCGGTCTCTAGCTGCTTCCAAGAGTTGACCCACATGTTGCATACCGGTCCATTACCTTATGTTCCTCAACCAAGAGAACTGCTTACGACCGATGCCTCTTCTTCCTTCAATCTTGCCTTGCAGAATGAGTTGTAACAGCTCATATTTGGGATTTCGCAGAATATGACCCAGATATGAAGTTTTTCCTCGTTTGATAGCTTTGAGGAGTTGTCTATCAACGTGAACTCTTCGCAGGACTTCTTCATTAGAAACGTGATGGGTCCAAGGTATTCTGAGCAATCTCCGAAAAAGCCACATTTCAAATGCTTCCAGTCTATTCATGTCTGATATTATTATGGTCCAAATTTTCATGCCATATAGAAGAACTGACCATACATAAAGGTCAGATCTTTTTTATATGAAAATTTATCGTTTAAAAAAATTAGTTTTCCGTAGCACACAAATAAAATGGTTCGTTTTGGTTTTCTCGTTTTCCAGAGCACAGCAGCATGTTGATAACGAATTTCAGTTCAATATTTCCATTACGAATTGTAAAATATTTTACTTCTTTCTAGAAGGTTTATTTCTAGAGATAATCTTTTTACTGAACTTTTGTTTAATAAATTCGGCTTTGAAGATAATTTGGTCACCAAACTTTTATTTACTAAATACATAGTTTCAAGGCATATTATCTTGGAGCTAAGCGCATTTTTGGAAAACCACAGTAAAACGAGACCGGATACTATTAAAGCTGACTTATGTAATAATAGAAAGATGATCTCAACATACCAATAATCTTATTAAAACTCATTATTAGTTAAAATATTTTTGAAAGCTCTTTGTTTTCGATAATATTATAATCCATGCCACTTCTGTAACAGATTTCCCCTAATTTTTTTAAAATGCGATTTTAAGCAGATTTCTGATAACCCACTGAATAGCTTTGTCCTCAAGTTTTGTACCTTAACACTATTGATCTTTTATGAACGAATCCCCAACCCAGCTGTTCGCCATCGTTCTTTTACTTTTCTCGTTTTTTATAGGGTTATCTCAGCCAGAGGTATGCCTCCTTACTAACATTGCCTATAATATCCTGAAATTCAGGCTTTTTTAAGCAGAAATCTTTTTTCAGAAATCTGTAGTCATAAATAAATTCAAACTTTTTTTTAGTTATTTGTAAATTTCCCGAAATTAACTAATATCACGTCATCAAAATTTAAATCTTTTTTTTGCGCTATACGGGAAGTACAGGAAGAAGTAGAAGAAGGCGTAACAGACATAAGATCGTTAAATTAAAATGAACGCTAAATCCCTCATCTAGCTCAGAATTCTAACATAACCTCAAAAAAATAAGCATATATTTAAATTGTTCTTAAATTCGGCAGTCCGACGATTTTAAGTATGTATATATTTTTTAAGTCGCTGAAACCTTTTACCCCGTAGAAAATGCCATAATTTATACCCGTACTATACGAAGTTTAAAAAATTTCTAAAAAACAAAATGAGCGCTCATCTAGATCAGAATTCTAGCATATTATATAAAAAAAAAAACAAAAATTGTTTTCGAGTTCGGGAATCCCACGATGTTAGGTATATATTTTTGAAGTCGCTGAAACCTTTTACGCCCGTTGAAAATGTACACAATTTACACCCATACTATACGAAACTTAAAAAATTTCTAAAGAGTCCCAGCACATTCGACTTTGTCGTAAACTTCCAAATTGAGCAATGAAGAATTTGATATTTTGATCCAAAGTTTTAGAATTTTTGTAAAATAGTTCAAATCAACAAAATGTGCAAAACAGCCTCATGTACACTGAGAAAAAAAACGTTTACAATTTTTGGAACAAGGCGGAAATTGAAGATATATATTCCAAAAACGTTCTTTTAAGAGTTAAATCATTATTTAAGTAATTAAGCAAATAGAAATAAAAATTATTTTAAGAAACGTATATAAAAGACATGGTTATTCATTTAGACTAAAAACAAACTTAAACTGATTGAGATTTACAAGCCTTGTCCGTACAATGGATAGTAAATGAAGCTTGAACTGTTTGTGAATTATAAGCATTTATAAAACAAACTACGCCCATAGAAAATTTTTGCAATTTATACACAAACTATAATAATAGAAAGGTCAACTGGGTTGACTTAATGTGCAAAAGACTTTGGAGTCTTAGTGTCCCATAGAGTTATGAGCTCTTACATAAATGAATTCATATAAAAAGTGTATAACAAATTCGGCGTGTCAATGCTTGGGGTTGCTTCATCATGATTGTTGTTGGAGTTGATGCAGCAGCAGCAGTTGATTGTCACCCGACGTGACCTTTCTGCATCATTTGCAACTTGACGTCTGTAGTTTGCTTGCCACAACAGCGACAACAACAAAAACAACTCATGCAAATTGTTGCACCAAATTGACTTAATGGTCACACATACCATAAAAATCAATTGAACGTGTACATATAATAAAAACAAGGGTACCCCCAACAAATATCTTGTAAGTGCATCATAATTTTAACTACTAAATTGACTTTTACTAGTCAGGGGGTCTAGGAAATTAGAGGCAATTGCGCTAAAAACTTTTCAAACAAATTTATTCGTACGAAAATTATTAAGGGGTTGTACCGGATGACCCCCTGGGGTAGTCACACATAGACTAGATAGTCCTTAGTGTTAAAATTTTATTATAACAGATTAAAAGAGTTTCTTATGCCTTGATCATGCTGAATAAAATTCTAAATTATTGCTATATTAGTTTTGGTTTTTTTTGAAGTTGGCCAGCATTTGAACTGAAAAGATACTATTTAGACTATTATGAAATAACATTTTTCCCAAAAAAAATGCCTATCTCCAACTTTTTGAGCTTAATATTAGCTAATTTTGACTTGATCTTAGATTGAGTTCCTGCTTAGGAAAGTTTTAAAATCTTTTAAAAAGAGTCATAATACCAGAAACTTCGCTAAAAATTATTTTGGCCAGGATTTCCTTAAAGTCCCAACATTTTCGAACTTTCTGAGCCCACAGCATGCTTTACTAACGTACAAGTTATGAGATCTTTTAAAATCTTAAACAATTTGCTTAGTTTTACATAAATGCTCCAAAATGCAACCCTGACTCTTAATGCAATCGAATTTATCGATTTCACAATGACATTCAAAGTGTAGCAAAGTTTGAGTTGCATTGATTGCCTTTGACATAAATTAGCAAAGTTTAATGATCACAGTGGCTTTCAAACTGTAGCACAGTTTTGACAAATTTTTTTTAGCATTATGACTGCAGAGTTCAAAGTGCGGTCACTATGTGACTGGGTGACTCTACCAACTACAAACTTAGATATACAGACAACATGTAGCACGTATAAGTGGCAACATGTGTGTTGTTGCATGTAGTATGTGTAGCAGATGTGGCACAGCCAATGCCTAGCCCTGCATATTGTTGTTAATATGTAGAAAATATGTTTTGCACTCTAGTTTATTTTTATATACATACATACATTTTTTTTATAATTTTGAAATGCCACTTTAGCGACACACAAACCATATACAGTGAGGGACAAAAGTCTTCCTACGACACCTGTTAAGGCTGAAGCTCTCAAAAGAACAAAATTAAAGACTTTTATTGGATACCCATTTTTTTTTTAGTAAGCTTGTTAAATAAATAGAAAAAGATTCATGAGACCCATAATTAAGTTTGAAAATAAATTCCTATTCGTAGCTTCGGAAATATCTTTACTACGTGGTCAATTTTGTGCTTAATATTTTACTAAGCATTCATATTATTAATATTTTTGTATAACGCAAATCTCTTCAAGGGAGAACCTTTTTAATTTTTTTTTTATAAATATTTTAATTACTAAAAAAATTGCATATTTTCCAAAACAATCGCCGAAATATTATATTACAGTAGAATTTAAATGTTTCCTTTTGGGAAAGACTTTGCTGCATTAGCTTTTTGGAGTTACCTTTAGATATTTGCAACACTTTTTTAAAACTTTGAACGACTTTTCTCAGAAAGTGTGTTTTTTTTTTGTAAGAAACTTCTTTTTTTATTTTTATTTTTTTATTATTTATTATTGGAAATCAACCCTTGATTTTATGGGTTATAATCCAACATTTATGAAAAAGTAAGTCACTATACACTTAAAAACCTTTTGTGTGGTATCATTTAGATTACTCTATATATATACAATTTTTAAAAAAAAAATCAAGTAGACTCTATGATATGACACGCTGAATGAATATGAATGCTTCTGAGGTCGTTTGGATGAAGGCGTTTTAGGCGTCTTCTTGGTCTATGACCGGCCAGGGCACATGCAAGCGAGTTCGGATGGTTCCTTATGCGATTCAATACATCACCCACATAGGGAATGCCTAGATCCTTGTGAAGGTTTCGATTTCGGATATACCACGGGGCATCTGCAATTTTGCGTAAAGTTTTGTTTTGTAAAATTTGGATTTTTATACCCTGTACCGTATGGTATCTAAGGGTATATTAAGTTTGTGCAAGCCGAAAATGTATGTAACATATAGAAGGAGACGTCGGAGACACCCCAAAGTTACCTAAAATATGATCAGGGTGAATAGAGAAGTCGATATACCCATGTCCGTCTGTCCGTCTGTCCGTCCGTCTGTCCGTCCGTCCGTCCGTCCGTCCGTGTGAACGCCTAGATCTCAGAGATGGTAAGAGCTAGAGCTACCAAACTTTCACATTAGATCCCATATTATTCCATAGGAGGCAAGTTTATTTTATTTTTTTGATATCGGGGATAAATTATATAGCTCCCATGGGGGTGTTTGAGACGACCTCGACAAAAAAAAGCGTTTTAGATGAATAATTCGTTTGTTTATGAAGATATCGTAACCAAATTTGGTATTCGAAAGTTTTTTATAGTTCCCAATCACTGTACCAAATTTGATCGAAATCGGTTGACTATATCATATAGCTCCCATAGGACCGATCGGCCAAAATAACTTTTTTAAAGAAAAATTCGCTATATTTCGTTTTTTAATAAAGATATCCTAACCAGATTTGGCGTTTGGAAATTTTTGACCACTTAATGCAATGTGCCAAATTTGAACAAAATCGGTTGACTATATCATATAGCTCCCATAGGTCCGATCTTCCAAAATATCGATTTTTTAACAAAATTTGTTGTGTTTCGTTTGTTTGTTGAGATATTGGGACCAAATTTGACATTCGTTAGTATTTTATAGTTCCTAACCACTGTACTAAATTTAATCCAAATCGTTTGACTAGATCATATAGCTCCCATAGGACCAATCGGTCCAAAAACACGTTTTTTATACAAAATTCGATGTGTTTTGTTTGTTTGTAAAGATATTTGAAATAAATTTGGCATTCATATCTTTTTTAAGGTATTTAAGCACTGTGTCAAATTTTATTGAAATCGGTTGACTATATCATATAGCTCCCATAGGAACGATCGGTCAAAAAAAAAATTTTTGCTTAAAAATTCTTCTGGTTTTGGTTTTTGTGAAGAAATTGGACTTTATTACAAGCTAGTGGTACAGGGTATCCTAAAGTCGTCCGCGCCCGACTTTACATCCGCCATTTTTTTTTTTAATATTTGACTTGGCAGCTGTTCCCCAGATTTGAATGCCATAAGACCAAGTTGGCATTATTAAACTCTTATATAGAATTCTTTTATTATCCAAAGATAGCTTGCTATTTCTACCAAGCAGCCACTCCATTTTGCCAAGTTTGGTTCTACAGTAGAATTTTAATGTTTCCTTTTTGGGAAAAGCCTTTGCTGCATTAGCTTTTTGGAGTTACCTTTGAATATTTGTAACATTTTTTTAATACTTTGAACGACGTCATTGTACTTTTTACTAGAAAATGTGTTTTTGTAAGAAACTTCTAACATTGGGGAAAAAGAAAATTTGTTTAAATTTCAGAAATGGGTCGTGCAAACAGTATATTGCATATTTTATTCGCGCACCACAAAATTTTAACTTCGTCGCTCAGCTGTCTTCATACTTTTTACAATAATATTCCATATATTTTAGAAAAAAAACGTTTTTTAAGACTTTTTAATGTTTATTATGACTGCCCTGCCGCTTAACTAAAGGCTTCCAGCGATGCTTTTCACCAAACTATTGCTCTCCAGGCGGCAGTGTTGCCAACTTCGTTTTGCAAAGTAAAGACAAGCCGTTTCAGAACGGATAAAAAAGAATGAATAAATTGAAATTTGTATCGAAGACGAACAAATAGCTTTTTCTTAAAACATTAACTTTTGAAAAATACTATACATATGTATTGTATACAAGACTTCTACTATGATAGCATCTTCTCCCAGTTACCTTCTTACTATTTGATTTTCCGTCTACCGTACGCTAATTAATTCTCTTCTAATAAAAAAGGAATAATTATTTAAATTCTTATAAAATTAAATAGTAGTGTCTATTAAACTGATGTACTAAATTCCATTTAACGTCTGCTTTTCGTTATTTTGGCAGAAAACACGCTTCAATTCAACCAAGTGCTGCCAATTTATAAAAATCAGTGTTGCCTTGTGTCAAAAGGCACAAATCTATACAAAAAGAGTCCTAATTGACAACACATCGCTTGGGTATCAATTTTGAAAGGCTGCTTTACTGTATGTAGACTTTTTTCTGCCACTGTACATAAAGCAAGACTGACAAACTGAATATGCTGGCGGCCCAGGCGCAACAACAAGTTGCAGGGCCGAAGTGTTTCATTTTAATGACAACAAACAACACACACATACACACACACACACACGTACATACCATACACTCATTTATGCTTACATGCAAATAATAATAATAAATGTCTACAAAAGAGCGGCCACAAAACAGTTCACAAAATAATAAAAAAAAAGTAAAAACAACAAAAAAGTTGGTTGATCAGACAGCAGCAACAAAAACAACAAAAATGCGCTGCGCAGCGCAGTGACAATAACTGGGCTGGGGCACGAACGTATGTGTGTATTTGTGTGTGTGTGTGTGCTGCTTTGGCCCTTCTTTTCAGACCAAAACGAACCGACCGACCGACCGACCAAGTGAAGCAAGCAGCAAGAAAAACCATTAAACAAAAAAAAAATAAATAAAATAAAAGCCTGTTGGTTAGCGGGCGTTGATAGATGTTGGGCAAAAGACACAAGGAGCCGGGTTGGGGCAGAAGAGGCCTACACTCGAGAGCGCCGCCAAATAGCCAGCAAAAATTTACTTGCATGCATGCCCAACAGGAGAGAAGAGCAACATCGTCGACACGCGTGCAAGTTTGTTGCTAGCTTACTTGATCGAGCGAGTTGGCTTATTACACTGCTAGGCAAATGAATAGCGCACTTAGAAATTTCTTATATCTCTTACTAAAGCTAAAGAAATAAGGGACTAGAACTGAAAGGTATGCTCCATAGTACAAAAAGTTGTAAGCAACTACCATATGTAGAGTTGGAATTCTGGAAAAAGCTAAAACAGGCTGTAGAGAGGTATACTACTAATGTCTACGAAAAACTAATAACTTATAACCTATATATCGTTAAGAAACGCAAAATTATAAAATATAGGAAGTATACATACCTATATTCAATTGCATGCTTAGGCAATAGGTGTAATAATAAGGTATTCACATTTGTGTTTGAGTTTAAAAGTTGAGTATTTGTGCAACAACAAGATATACTGAGCTGAGTTTCAACACTCAGCACAACTTTATCTTAATTTAAAGTCTATTCTAGTTAAGGAGCAAGTGGGGCAATAAAAGGATGTTTGCTAAATTTTCAACACAACAATATTTAGGAAGTTTTTAGCCCTAATATATTTGGAAAAAGAGTTAGAATTCTTGAAAATCTAGCGAAAACAGCATTTGCAACAATCAAGTTCCTTTTTGTGTATTATTATGCAACTTTTTATTACATCTTTGTAGTTTCAATTTAACTCTGCATGATCCTTTCTGGTAGAAATATTACCTACCTTTTCATTAAAACTTTGTAGTTCCAATTTTTCCCTGCATCATTCTTTCTTATGCTCTCATTAAAATAGTCTTTATAATTTAATGTCTTTCGAACTGTCTTTGTCTTCTAACACGATTTTTATCCTAAGTGCCACTTCTTCATTCTGAGTGAGTCAACTGATGAACTTTGGATTTTGCTAAGATAATGTTTAATTTTTTTTAGCATCTTATTTTTTCATCTTTCTTATTATAAATCCTAGTTTTTGGCCACATCGTGATGTGAGTTTATAATGCAGAATTATTCATTATGAAAAACTGTGCACTGTGTAAAAATTTCATATTGATATCAAAAATATTTTCCGTGTGCGAAGAAAATCGAGAATTTATTTCAACGATTTTTGTATGAAATTGTTGTGCCGATAAAAACGTTAAATGCGTTTTTTGCAAAATGACTTTTTGAGTTATGACATTTTTCTTGTAAGTGAGCAATATATTTTTTTACTTAAAACATACCTTTTATAATCTTAGCTGAATTAAGCTTATACTCCTTTAAATAAATAAAGACAAAAAATAGAAATTCAACAAAGACAAACTAAGAGATTTTACAATATCTTATACAAATTTCTGTACTTTGCTTTAAAAGAGGAAACTAGCACAATGCTGTTTAGATTGTTTAAAAAAAACATTAATGAGGAATCATTTTAAAGTTGCATAGACGTAGCCTAAGAGAAAAATCTTTACAAATCAGTCAATTACATTGGTTTAGAGAACATGAACACTGAAAACAATTTAACTAGCTCCATTCAAATGGCCAGGAGTGTGTATTTAAGTGCGATTTAATTCCTCGAACGCGAAGCAAAGTAAAGCGCAATGAACGACAACAACAAATATGTACTGCAACAACAACAACAACAGCAGCCCAAACCGAAGCATAGCACAGCAAACATAAAAGTAGAAAACGCGATCGTGTCAAGCCGAGGCGTGCCGAACGCAGCCGAAGCGCAAGCAACATAAGCAGCATATTGTTGTTGTTGTTTTGTTTTTTGTTCGTATTTTTCATTAACTGACTCTTCGTCGTTTTTATACGTGTGTGCGTGTGTATGTGTGTGGAGTGGGGGAGCGCTTTGTTGTTGCTGTAGTCGTTGCGCTCGTTTACTTGGCGCGCATTCAGATACTCGCTGCTTGCTTGCTGCTCACTGCTTTAGCTTGGCTTGGCTTGGCTGGCCAGATATGAGACCGTGGGAAAGAACAACCAAAGACGTGTTATACACATACATGCAAACACTCGCATACATGCAAACATGCATATACACATGCGCGTCTGTTTTCTTTCTTTACATTTTGTTTACTCATTCGCTTCGCATACGCGTTATTGTTGCTGTTGTTGTTGTTGCTGTCTCACAATTTTTGCTGTAGTTTTGTTTATGGTTCTTTTTTCTTTTTTTTTTTTTGTTATATATTTTTTCTTTTCTACTATATTGCGGGTTTTTTTTTTATTGTTTGTTGCTCGCTCTCATATAGCCGTAAGCCAGGCGCAACCTTTGCGAAGAGAGAGCGAGAGAGCAAGCAAGCCAGAGCATGGCCGGCTGTGATTACCTGTATGTGTTGCCTTGATCGGCTCAGCTCAGCTCAGAGCTCAACTCTCAGCGTTCTCGAGAATAAAACATGTGCAACACAGCTGCAGTCGGAATCGTCGGAGCTGGTTCTGGTTCCAACATTCCTTATGCTTTCTGGGCGAGCGTTGTTTATTTTTATGCCATGTAGTCAAAGGTTTTAGGGGTTTGTTAGGTTAGACAAAACACCCTTTAGCTATCAAGTGTTTGATCTATAGCTAGGCATAAAATTGGGCGAATTTTTTAAAATGTAAACTATCGGAAGTGTTTCAATTTAAGATTCGTCCTAAATAAGTAGATGAGTTCAATTTTTAAAAATAGAAACAAAAACAGCGAACAATTTGTTCAAAGCGTTTGATAAATTTTAAATCAATTAATCAAATTTATTGCAAGTATACTTATTTTAGTAACAAAATATATTTCGACCTATTTCTGTACTTTAGCTTATTTAAGACCAGTAGCATTTATGAAATAAAAATGATTTGAGTGTTTAGGAAGCAAAAAAATCTGATCCAGACTTGAATAAATGGAAAAATAACCGAAAAAAGATTTGTAATATTTTGAAAGTCTTGTTCTTTAAGATTTCTTAAAGGGATTTTCAATTATTTCTTCTAAAGTGTTACGAACATGCATTATGTGATGGAAATCTCCTGATGAATCATCGAGAGCAAAGTCGACCCGTTGGCGACTCGATAGTCGAGACATTTCCATCACCCTGTGGATAGTCCTGATGATTTTTTTTTGGCCTTAGAACGCAAAATTCGTTGGAAGATCCATTAACGACAAGTTCCAAAACATTTGCAAATTGAAACTTAGATAACTTTACAGACAGAGTGTATTAAAGTCGGAATGTCCCAACTGTACCTGGTTCACTTGTTTTTTTTTTTTTGTTTCTATGCACACTTTTATTCAACTTAGTCTGACAGCCAGTTTCTCTGTCTCTTTGTCATAATTTTCGTTTATTGAAGCAATTTACGTTATTGCCATAAATCTGTTTATGCACTTCATTGCACACAAACGAGCTTGTGCCCGTCCTGTCCCAACTCCTATCCTATCTGCCACATATGCATATAGATTGAACATATATGCACATAGTTTCAAGTCTTTTGTAATCTTGGTTATCTGCTCTACAACAACTTTTTTACTTTCTCTATCCCCACAGGCTTCGAAGGCAAACACTGTGATCAAAATATCGATGATTGCCCAGGAAATCTCTGCCAGAACGGTGGTACTTGTGTGGACGCCATCAATGACTACCGCTGCAATTGTCCACCCAACTACACAGGTCGTTACTGCGATGTCGATGTGGATGAATGTGCCATGCGCCCTTCTGTCTGTCATAATGGTGCTACCTGCACCAATACACATGGCTCCTACTCCTGCATTTGTGTCAATGGCTGGGCCGGTACCGACTGTAGTGAGAATATTGATGATTGCCAGCAAGCAGCCTGCTTCCATGGCGCTACCTGCATTGATGGAGTTGGCTCCTTCTATTGCCGCTGCACACCTGGCAAAGCTGGTCTACTTTGTCATTTGGATGATTCTTGCACCTCCAATCCCTGTCATGCAGATGCTATTTGTGATACCAGTCCATTGGATGGCTCATATGCTTGCTCTTGCGCCACTGGCTACAAGGGTGTCGATTGTTCTGAGGACATTGATGAATGCGACCAAGGCTCACCCTGCGAACATAATGGCATTTGTGTCAATACGCCCGGCTCCTTCATGTGCAACTGCTCCCAGGGCTTTACAGGTCCACGTTGTGAAACTAATATCAATGAATGTGAATCGCATCCCTGCCAAAACGAGGGCAGCTGCCTGGATGATCCTGGTACCTTTCGTTGCGTTTGCATGCCAGGCTTTGCTGGCACCCAGTGTGAAATCGATATTGACGAATGCCAGTCCAGTCCATGCCTTAATGATGGCACCTGCCACGACATGATCAATGGTTTTAAGTGCACTTGCGCTCTAGGCTTTGCTGGAACACGTTGCCAAATTAATATTGATGACTGTCAATCGCAGCCCTGTCGCAATAATGGCATTTGTCATGATTCCATTGCTGGCTACACCTGTGTTTGTCCACCTGGCTATACAGGTGACTCCTGCGAAGTGAATATCAACGACTGCGACTCCAATCCTTGTCATCGTGGCAAGTGCATCGATGGCGACAACTCATTTAAATGCGTTTGCGATCCCGGCTTTACGGGCTATTTCTGCCAAACTCAAATCAACGAATGCGAATCCAATCCCTGCCAGTTTGGTGGTCACTGTGTAGATCGTGTCGGCTCCTACCTCTGTCGCTGTCCACTCGGCACTTCTGGCAAGAATTGCGAGATCAATGTAAACGAGTGTCATAGCAATCCCTGCAACAATGGTGCCACATGCATCGATGGTATCAACAAGTACACCTGCAAATGCGTGCCAGGATTTACGGGTATACATTGTGACAATAACATTGACGAATGCGCCTCCAATCCCTGTGCCAACAATGGCGTTTGCATGGATTTGGTTAATGGATTTAAATGTGAGTGCCCACGCGGTTTTTATGATGCTCGCTGCCTCAGCGATGTAGACGAATGCGCCTCGAATCCCTGTACCAACAAAGGACGCTGCGAAGATGGTATCAACGAGTTTATTTGCCATTGTCCGCCTGGCTATAACGGCAAGCGCTGCGAAATCGACATTGACGAGTGCAGCTCCAATCCCTGCCAGCATGGTGGCATTTGCTCGGATCATCTCAACTCTTTTAGCTGCCAATGCATGCCTGGCTACACTGGTTATAAATGCGAAACCAACATCGATGACTGTGTCAGCAATCCGTGTACCAATGGCGGCACCTGCATTGACAAGGTCAACGGCTACAAGTGCGTCTGCAAAGTGCCTTTCACTGGAGTCAACTGTGAAAGCAAACTGGATCCCTGCAGCACAAATCGCTGTCGCAACGAGGCTAAATGCACGCCCTCGCAGAACTTTTTGGACTTTTCCTGCACTTGCAAACAGGGTTATACAGGTCGCTACTGTGATGAGGATACCGACGAGTGTGCTCTATCTTCACCCTGCCGCAACGGCGCCACTTGCCGCAACGAACCTGGTTCGTATCACTGCTTGTGCGCCAAGGGCTATGAGGGTCGTGATTGTGCCATAAACACAGACGACTGCGCCTCGTTTCCTTGTCAGAATGGTGGCACCTGTCTTGATGGCATTGGCGACTACTCCTGCCTCTGCGTGGATGGTTTTGATGGCAAGCACTGTGAAACGGACATTAACGAATGCATGAGCATGCCCTGCCAGAACGGCGCGACATGCCGTCAATATGTTAACTCTTATACCTGTACCTGCCAGCTCGGATTCTCCGGCATAAATTGTCAGACCAACGACGAAGACTGCACCGAGAGCTCCTGCATGAATGGCGGCACCTGTGTGGATGGCATTAATGGTTACAACTGCTCTTGTCTGCCCGGCTTTCAGGGCTCCAATTGTCAGTATAAAGTAAACAAGTGTGACTCGAATCCCTGCAAAAACGGAGCCACGTGTCACGAAAACCGCGACGAGTATACCTGCCACTGCCCAACCGGATACACAGGCAAACAGTGCACCGAATATGTGGACTGGTGTGGCCAATCGCCTTGCGAAAACGGTGCCAACTGCAGCCAACATAAGCACCAATACAGCTGCAAGTGTGCCGCCGGATGGACGGGCAAGCTTTGCGACGTCGAAACTGTTAGCTGCCAGGATGCCGCTCTACGCAAGGATGTTTCTCTCAAGCAGCTTTGCAACAATGGCACCTGCAAGAATCTTGGCAATAGTCATCTGTGTTATTGTGCTCAGGGCTATACCGGCAGCTATTGCCAGCAGGAAATCGACGAGTGTGAGTCACAGCCCTGTCAGAATGGTGGCACGTGTCGTGATCTCGTTGGTGCCTACAAGTGTCTTTGTCGCAATGGTTTCCAAGGACAGAATTGTGAACTTAATATTGATGATTGTTCACCTAATCCATGTCAGAATGGCGGCACATGTCACGATCTGGTGCAAAGCTTTAGCTGCTCTTGTCCACCTGGCACACTAGGTATTATTTGTGAGATTAACCAGGATGACTGCGTACGTGGGGCTTGCCACAATAATGGCACCTGCATCGATCGCGTCGGTGGCTTTGAATGCGCCTGCCCACCCGGCTTTGTTGGCTCCCGTTGCGAGGGCGACATTAACGAGTGCCTATCAAATCCCTGCTCCAATGCCGGCACACTTGACTGTGTACAGTTGGTTAATAACTATCATTGCAACTGCAAGCCTGGTTATATGGGACGTCACTGCGAGAACAAAGTTGATTTCTGCGCCAGATCACCGTGTCAAAATGGCGGCATATGCTCCACTAAGCAAAGCGGTCATCACTGCGTCTGCGCCGATGGATTTTACGGCAGCAACTGCGAATTTTCTGGCCATGATTGCGACTCGAATCCCTGCCAAGCTGGCGAATGCGTTATTAACGATGCCGGTGGCTACCGCTGCGAATGTCCGCGTGGCACCTCTGGCGTAAACTGTGAACTAGACACGCTCGACGAATGCAGTCCCAATCCCTGCCTGCAAGGTGCCGCCTGCGACAATCTTTTAGGTGATTTCGACTGCTTTTGTCCGGTGAAATGGACTGGCAAACGCTGTGAGGTCTACGATCCAAACTATCCAGGCTGGGGATCGGACAATAGTCGCGGTAACCTAAATAAATACGCAGCCGATCTGGAATACCAGCGTGAGCAATGTCACAAGCGTAGCTGCGAGCAAAAGAAGGGCAACGGCGTCTGCGATGCGGAGTGCAACACTTATGCCTGCAACTTTGATGGCAACGACTGCTCACTGGGTATTAATCCCTGGGTCAACTGCACTGCCAACGAATGCTGGCGTGTTTTCCAAGACGGCAAGTGCGATGAGGAGTGCAACGTTGCTGCCTGCCTCTATGATGGACATGACTGCGAGCAGAAACTACAGCGCTGCAATGTTGTTTATGACGCCTATTGTCAGCAGCACTATGCAGATGGCTTCTGTGATTATGGTTGTAACAATGCAGAGTGCAGCTGGGATGGACTGGATTGTGAGCAGAAAGAGGAATCACCTGTACTTGCTGATGGCGCCATGTCGGTGGTCATGTTGATGGACTTGAAGCAATTCCGCGAACAGCAGGTTGGATTTCTACGCGAGATGAGTCATATACTACGCACAACGGTGCGTGTGAAGAAAGATTCCATGGGCAATGACATGATCTTTAGCTGGAAGGGCGCCTCACGTATGCCAGAAATAAAGGACACTGAATTTGGTCGCAAGCATAAGATACTATTTACGGAGCGTAATGGACAGACTGGTATACAAATCTATCTGGAGATTGATAATCGCAAGTGCAAAGATTGCTTCAATCGTGCGGAAGAGGCTGCTGAATTTCTTGCAGCAACTGCTTCGAAGCATACCTTGTCCAAGTTTCCCATTTACAGTGTACGCGGTGTGCAGTCGCCTGGCGAAGATCAGCCTGACTCGCCTACAAATGTCAAGTACGTCATAACAGGCATAATACTGGTCATATTAGCATTAGCTTTCTTTGGCATGGTCGTAACAACACAGCGCAAGCGCGCCCATGGAGTTACCTGGTTCCCGGAAGGCTTTAGATCGCCAGCTAATGCAATTGCGCGTGGCCAACGTCGACGCCGTGACCCCAGTGGGCAGGAGATGCGTAATCTTAACAAGCAACCCTCCATGGCCTGCATGAGCAGTGATGTGAACATGAATTCTGGACATATGGGTCATGCGCCACAGTGGTCCGATGATGAATCTGATATGCCGCAGCCTAAACGCATACGAAATGAGCATGGCGGTTATGCTAGCGATCATACTATGGTCACCGAGTATGAGGAGGCAGATCAACGTGTCTGGTCGCAGGCACATCTTGATGTAGCCGATGTGCGTTCTATAATGACACCGCCAGCGCATCAGGATGGCAAGCATGATGTAGATGCACGTGGTCCATGCGGTCTGACGCCACTAATGATTGCTGCCGTTCGTGGCGGTGGTCTGGACTCTGGCGAGGATATTGAAAATACAGATGATACTACCGCACAGGTTATTTCTGATCTGTTGGCGCAAGGCGCCGAACTAAATGCCACCATGGATAAAACAGGAGAGACTTCACTGCATCTAGCAGCGCGTTATGCACGCGCAGATGCAGCAAAACGTCTGCTGGATGCCGGCGCCGATGCCAATTGTCAAGACAATACAGGACGCACTCCACTGCACGCGGCTGTGGCTGCTGATGCAATGGGCGTGTTCCAGATACTGCTGCGCAATCGTGCCACCAATTTGAATGCGCGCATGCATGACGGCACCACGCCATTAATACTTGCAGCACGCTTGGCTATCGAAGGCATGGTAGAGGACCTCATAACCGCCGATGCGGACATCAATGCCGCCGACAACTCGGGCAAAACTGCGCTGCACTGGGCAGCGGCTGTGAACAACACCGAGGCGGTGAATATACTGCTGATGCATCATGCCAATCGAGATGCACAGGACGACAAGGACGAGACACCACTGTTTCTGGCTGCACGCGAGGGTTCCTATGAGGCATGTAAGGCGCTGCTGGATAACTTTGCTAATCGCGAGATCACCGATCATATGGATCGACTGCCACGCGATGTGGCCTCTGAGCGGCTGCATCACGATATTGTGCGACTGTTAGATGAGCATGTACCGCGATCACCGCAAATGATTACAATGACGCCGCAGGCCATGATTGGCTCACCGCCGCCAGGTCAACAGCCACAGATGATTACGCAGCCGACTGTGATTACGGCTGGCAAGCAAACAACACAGGCAGCCAAAAACAAGGCAGCCAAGAAGGCCAAGCTAATTGAAGGCAGTCCAGACAATGGTTTGCTGGAAGGTCATGTGGCTGCAGGTGGTGGTAGCTTAAGGCGCAAAGCTAGCTCAAAAAAGGGAGCGCAACAGGGGACGGCCTCAAAAAAGGGCGTGAATGGTCTGACGGCCGCCCAGCTGTTGAATGGACTGACGCCGTCGGGCCAAGGCACGGGCCTGGGTCATGGGGAGAGCAACAATCAGTTGCTGGACGCCAGTGCGCTGGACTCACCGCCACCAACAGGCATGACGAATCTGCCCAGTCCGTACGACACAACGACAATGTACTCGAATGCGATGGCAGCGCCTCCACATCCGCACGCTGGAGGCGAGCTGCTGGGGAGCAACAGTGCCGGCAACACGCCCAGCAACGGCGCAAAACAACCGCCGAGCTATGAGGACTGCATCAAGGTAGGTGTTCAAATCCTAAATTAATATAGTGCAATATTTAAACGATTTATATGCTTTTATTAAAATACAGAACGCACAGTCACTGCAATCACTGCCAGCCAACAGTCTGGACATGATTAAGCTGGAAAACTATGGTTATTCAATGGGATCGCCATTTCACCAGGAACTGTTAAACGGTCAGGCTCTTGGTCTAACTGGTCGCAACACGCTCTGTGGCCTTGGCGGTCCGCCCAATGGCGTTAATTTGCTGGGTGGGCATGAGCAGGGCCTCAGTCCGCCCTATTCCAATCAGTCTCCACCGCATTCGGTGCAAAGCAACATGGCACTTTCACCACATGCCTATCTAGGTGAGTACTTAATATTATGTTCAACTAAACAAATGTTAGAAAAATGTTTTTCACTTTTTTCAGGCTCACCGTCGCCAGCCAAGTCGCGGCCCAGTTTGCCCACCTCACCAACACACATACAGGCCATGCGCCATGCCACACATCAGAAACAATTCGGTAGCAATCTGAACAGTCTGCTGGGCGGTGGCAACAATAACGTTGGAGGCGTAGGCAACCTTGCCGCCAATGGACCACAAAGCAACAGCACGGCGGCAGGCTCACCCAATAGCCTCAGTTTTCAATCGCCAAGCAGCCAGAGCTCACCCGTAAGCCTAGGCATTATTTCGCCCACGGGCAGTGACATGGGCATTATGATGGCTCCACAGCAGCAGCCCCAGTCGCAGTCGAACAATACGAAAAGCAGTGCAATAATGCAAACTATGCCACAGCAACAACAACAGCAGCAGCAGCAACAGCAACAACAGCAGCAACAGCAAATTGGAGGCCTTGAGTTTGGTTCAGCCGGCTTGGACTTGAATGGATTTTGTGGATCTCCGGGTAAGCACAAGCACCAAATATGCATAAACTCTTTTTGGAAATGTTACTGAATAGAAAACTCTTCTCTCTTAGACTCATTTCACTCGGGTCAAATGAATCCGCCCTCGATACAAAGTTCAATGTCTGGTTCCTCGCCATCGACCAACATGCTGTCGCCCTCATCACAGCATAATCAGGCCTTTTATCAGTACCTAACGCCGCCTAGCCAGCACTCAGGTGGTCATACGCCGCAACATTTGGTGCAAACGTTGGATAGCTATCCAACGCCATCGCCAGAATCTCCAGGTCATTGGTCGTCCAGCTCGCCGCGCTCCACCTCTGACTGGTCCGAGGGCGTGCAGTCGCCGGCAGCCAACAATTTGTACATTTCTGGTGGCCATCAGGCCAACAAAGGATCCGAGGCCATCTACATTTGACAAAGGCGCGCGGCGGCCGCGGCAGCAGCTAGGCGCAAAACCAAGGGCTAGGCAAAGGCAGAGAGAGCAGAGACAGAGGCAAAAAGGTGCTGGAAGGCGTGGCGTAGACGTTGTGTCTTTGAAAAAGGCAAAGCGTCGGCTGGAAGCAGCCAGCAGTAGATAGATATATAAATGATACGAAATGCAGCACATTTCTTGGCTGGATTGATTGATAAAACGTTAAAAAAGGACTCGTATATTATTATTATTATTATAACTACTATAATTCTTTTTTTTTTTGCCTAGCGCTTAAGCTTTAATTTAAAACCTAATTTTGTAGTAATTTAAATTATTTTTAAAATTGTTGTACAGTGCGCGTTAAAATCCGTATATGATATATAAACATACACAATCACGCAGTTATACATAAATATTTAATGTATACATATAGTTACTGAACATCATCATTATATACTTACACGTATGTATGTATTATGATGTACTTTTTTAAATTTCTGTTCTTAGTTATGATCGATGGATCGATCGCTTTTGAATAATTCGAAACAATGCGCACAGAGAGTTTTAATTTACGATTTAGTTATATACTATGTATAATTTTTTTTAATACATAGGCAAACATTTTTCTTAATTTTCACTGCTTCCAGTAAAATTAGCGCAAATTATTTAAATGTATTTGTATGAGTTTTTAATTAAGTTTTTTTTAGTAGAAAACAAAAGACAAAAAGTGCGTGGAATTTTAACAAAAATTTTTTTTTTTTCGTATGCAACTTGGGTTTAACTTTAAAAACATTTAGCATACTAGACCAACTATGAATATTGCATAATATTTTTTATAAAGTTCTTACAATTATTTAAATGTTAGTTGTTAGTTTTAAATACTGAAGTGCTTATAAAAAATTGTTAGCTCTAGTTGACAAGCTAAATATTTTTTCCAATTTTTTTTTTTATTATTATTATTACTATTATAAACTATTATTATACAAAAAACACACTAAGCATAAATTGTAAAAAGATTCTCATAAATGTTTGACTTAAGCTGAAAAAATTGAAAAAAAAAAGAAGCGAAAATGAATGGAAAGTTTTTGTATAAGCAATGAAATGACATTTAGCTATATAATTTTTTTTGTTTAAAGTGAATTGAACTTTAGCAGTTAACTTAATATATATATATATATATATTTTCAAAAAATATCAAACGCAAGAGTATTGAATAATTTTTTAATGTGTAAATTGTAAAATTTGTTTTCCCTTAACTTAACAGAATGAAAAAAAAAACAAAAACAAAACGAAACTCTCCGAATGAAATATGAAACTTTTTTTGAGCTAAATAAATATTAAATAATTATTATAAAATGTGCTGATTTATTTTAGTAGTTTACTAATACGCATAATTACCGAAAAGGTGGTGGAATGGCGAGCTCCGCTGTATCTCCTGTCCACCAATTTCCGGAAGGCTTTCGATGCAGTACACAGAGACCACTCAACATCATAGCGATAATAAAAGCAATGTACGAGGTGTGCTCAAAAAGTATCGCGAATTTTGAATTTTCGCGGGTTACGTATATTCGAATTTCGACTTTTTTGTGGCGTTATGTTGGTACTCATGTCTCTCACTTATGCACCGAAAAGCTCGGACATTTTGAATGTTCACTTAATTGTTGACAGCTGCTTTGCTTGCACGTGTTTTGGCTCGTCTTCGGTTTTTGCCTTTTCAAAAAAATGGTTCAAAGAACCTGTATCAAATTTTTTGTGGAAAATGAAATTAAGTGCGCGGATGCATTCCGAATGTTGACTGTGGCATACAGCGAAGCTACCTTGGACCGAAGCAACGTTTATCGGTGGTAAAAAAGTCTTCTCAGAAGGCCGAGAAGACGTGAACGACGAAGAGCGTGCCGGACGCCCTAGCACTTCAACAACAGACGAAAAAATTGATGAAGTGAAGAAAATGGTATTGGCCAATCGACGAATCAACGTTAGAGAAGTTGCTGAGGACCTAGAAATAACGATTGGCTCGTGCCATTCGATTTTTATCAATAATTTGGGCATGAGGCGAGTCGCCGCGAAATTCTTTCGACCAAAAACAGATCGCATGAACATTGCTAATGAGATTTGGTACTCTGTCCGCGACGACCCAAATTTGCTCCAGAGGGTCATAACTGGTGACGAATCGTGGGTTTATGGTTATGACGTGGAAACCAAAGCTTAATCATCTCAATGGAAGCTGGCGCACGAACAAAGACCGAAAAAAGCGCGGTCGAATGTGAAAGTTTTGCTTACAGTTTTCTTCGATTGCAGGGGCGTGGTGCATTATGAGTTCTTGCCACAGGGTAGAACGGTCAATAAGGAACATTACCTGCAAGTTATGCGCAATTTGCGCGAAGCAATCCGCCAGAAACTCCCGGATTTGTGGAAGAACAAAAATTGGCTTTTGCACCACGAAAACGCCCCTGCTCACACATCGTTGCTTGGGCGCGACTTTTTGGCCAAAAACAACACACTAATGATGCCCCAGATCTGGCCCCCTGTGACTTATTCTTGTTCCCTAAACTGAAGAGGCCCATGAAAGGACAACGCTTTGCTACGATAGACGAGATAAAGACGGCATCAAAGGAGGAGCCGAACAAGATAAAAAATAATGATTTTTTGAAGTGCTTCGAAGATTGGAAAAACCGTTGGCACAAGTGTATAATATCTCATGGGGATTACTTTAAAGGGGACAAAATAGATATTCATGAATAAATAAATAATTTTTGAAAAAACACAAAATTCGCGATACTTTTTGAACACACCTCGTATGATGATGCCGACCTGGCGGTACTGTACAATGGAAGAACAAGTGCACTGCACCTTGCCAGACGAACACCGGTGTTAAGCAAGGCTGTCCTCTATCGCCTTAACTCGTCGATAAGACATCACGCGTAGCTTCACCAAAATACAATGCACCTTGGCTAAAATATCCGGGCTTCAGTAGCAACATGTTTTATAACGTTAATGATATCTGTGTACATCATTTAGTAGAGGCTTAATATCATGGTCCGCCGTAGAAAAACGAAATTTTAGCCATTGTTAGGACACTTAAAAACAACAAAGCTTCTGGCAGTGATAATGTTCATGCTGAGTTTTTAAAGTGTGATCTTGATACAACAGCGAACACCTGGTTACCTATTTTAAAAGAGATATGGAGAACCGAAATACTTCCGAGAAGCTGAAACGAAGGGACTCTTGTTAAGATTCTCAAGAAAGGTGACGCCTCAGATTGCACCAATTGTAGAGGGACAACACTTATTTCGGTTCCGAGCAACATTTTAACGTCGCTGATTGTGAACCGCATCTCTCTTGCTGTGGAAGGTACGCTCCGAAAAAACCAATTTGGTTTTCGACAAAACCGTTCCTGTATAGATTTAATAAATACAGTTCGCACCATCTTTGAGCAATGCAACGAGTTCCAATGCTCAATGCTTGATTTTAAGAAACGCCCTTTTCTGTGGAGCACTTTACTCAACCGAGGCATGTCAGAAAAGATTATTACAAGATGATTACAATTTCGAAAAAATCAACAACTACTAGCGTAAAGTTGGATTTGAAATTAATAGGTCAAAAACGAAAATCATGTGCAGCGGATATGTCGCCACTACGGATTCCAATATTACATTACACAATGAAAGGTTGGATGGCGTTCGATCCTTTGTATATCTTGGTGCGGAGGAAGACGTCAATTTGGTCCGGTATGGAAATCTAGTCAACTTACCATCAAAACGAAACTTCGCATATTCAACTCTAACGTGAAGTCTGTGCTCTTTTACGGGTGCGAATCCTGGAAAGAAACATCCAGCATAAATTCTCAGATTCAAGTGTTTGTAAAACGGTGTCTAAGAATAATTTTGCGAATTTGAGGGCCACAAAGAATTTCAAACAATGATTTATGGTCACATACCAAGCAAATACAAGTAGCGTATGAGATCAAACGCCGCAAATGGAACTGGATCGCCCACACAGTAAAACGACTAAATAACAACATCGCCCGATAAGCTCTCCGCTGGAACTCACAAGGCTCTAGACGTCCCGGGCGTCAGCTAGGACATGTAGGCGTACAATCGAAGCAGAAATGCGAAAAGCCAATTCAGCCTGCTTCCAGACACTAAGCCAAAAAGATTTAAACAAAAAGAGCCCCCAACTTTTATAAATAACTAATAATCTACATTTATTCACAAGTGCAAGCAGCCTCATTCCGTAGTTGGGGGGTGTGCCAAAAAGGAAAGGGAGTAGACTATAATGCCTGTATACCGAAGTGCCTATATATTCTCGTATAAAGATTTCGGAGATCACAAAAGCTAGTAAGCCAAAAATTAAGCAACAGATGCTTGTAATTCCTCTTCAGTTGAAGTTTGTTGAATTAAGTGCAAATCTTTTCCCATCTCCCCGTATCACATTTTTTTTTCTGTAACAAAAGTAAGCTTTGACTTTTCAACAAAAACTCAGGCAGTAAGATTTGCCTTCACAATTATTTAAACCAACAAACACAAACGAACAAATAGGAAATTCAGTAAATAAACTAAACTAAAAATTTTTTAATAAAACATGGCTGAGCTACCGGATAAAGCTGCCTTTCTGGAAAGCTATCAGAAGAATCACCGTGAGCTCGGCAAGCGTCAGCGTGAGTACAAAAAGGCACTCACTGGCAAACTAAAGTCGCGCACTGAAACCATACTCGAAACAAGCCGTGAGATTACCATCAAAAAGCTAGAGGATGAAAAGGATGAGCTGCGCGCTCAAATCTGGGTAGCCAGCGGTAAGACTCATGTTAAGCAAAACGAACGTTATTTAAACCAGATCAAATGCCATGTGGACTGTTACGAGAAGCTGGCCGAGGAAATAAAAACACTCAAGGCTGACATCGTTAATATGGATCGTGAAATAAGTCGTGTGGGCAAGAACACATATGCTTTAAATCGCCTTATCATACCGGATCAACAGCATCAGGCGCATGTGGCCAAGTTAGACAAGAAGCTGGTGTTATTGGAAAACTCTTTGGAAGTGAGTGTGCATCAGGAGTGCACCTTTACAGTGAAAAATGGTGAGCTACGGGAGACAATCGTAGGTTTACTCAAACATCGCAGTTACTTCAATGAATCTTACACGAAAATGGTGCACCGTCTGAATGATGATAAAAAGTATTTAATCGATACGATAGAGTTCGTCATAAGTACTTTCGAGGGCTGTATCGAAATATATGAGAAGACCGGTAATATGAACGAACATGACGCAAAGGATCGTGAGATGCGCAAGATCGAAATGCAGGGTATTACTCGTAAAGTGGCTGCTGATGCCGATAACAAAGCCTTTCTGTGCTGTAAGATTAAGACGCGCGAATTGGCGGATCTACCACCAAAGGAGTATAAGCGGCGCGAAAAATTACGTCGTAATCTTACCCAGAAGATAGATCTGTACAATGCTGTGCTGCTGAAGATTCTGCACTACACACACTCTGTCAGCTTGAAAGAGGTGATTCCTAAGCTTCAGCATCAAGAGAGCTTTTACTATTCGTTTTTTAATTATGCTAATGAAATGAGCTATCATATAACACTACTCAACAACTCTGTGGATCGGTTATTCGGGGATGTAGCTGCGCTTAAGGAAGGAAATGCTATTAAGTATGAGGAGCAACTGAAAACTATAGAAACACTTGAAGAGGAGTTAAGCGAAAAGCGAGAATCTAATGCGTTGTTAAAAAAGGTGCGCGATAAGAATGATCAAAAGCTACAAAATTTGTTAAATGGTATCCAATCTCTATGCGAGATGGCCACAGTAAATACAGAACCTTTGTCCGAATTTTTGGGCGATCATACTCATGTTAATCTTGTAAATACACGTCGTTTCCTCAAAATGATTGAGCAACGCATGCATGAGATAGTTTCAAGCGTTTATATTACGGAGCGCCGATCTGACGACCTTACTGAATTTGTAGTTAAAAGAATCGAGAAGATTTGTGAACCGTTGACCGATATTGATGATATTGTTTTGACCCAACAGTGTCCGGAGTGTGCCGAGGGTGAAGCCTTCAATGCGGATGATCGAGGCGATGTTATTGATTTATACACAGCTCAGCAGACAAAGAAGAAGCTCTCCAAAAAGATTTTACAGCCGGAAATGCAGTATCGTTTGCATACTCTTAGTCAGTGTCGTCTACCAAGATCTCGCATGCTTGCAGCCAAACGGCATTTGTAATAAAAATATATTTTTATGAGTTATATCTAAATAAACGTTTAATACACATATATCGGGTTTTGCAATAGGGACGCTACAAAAGTAGACAGCAAACGACGCCATATTTTTTTCCGCTCTCTTGACATTTCTCTTCAGTAAGATTTGCCATTTCATCATGGAAAGATATACGATCCAACAAAGATTCGACATTATTAAAATTTACTATCGAAATTCGGAGTAAGTGGCCTCAACTTTAAGAGCGCTACGTCAAATTTATGGTCGTCATAATTATCCTGCCAGATCAACAATTGAGCGTCTAGTAGAAAAATTTGAATCCACAGGCACAGTACAAAAATGTTCCCGTGCCAGTGAGACAAAAAAGTGCCCGTAGTGTCGAGAATATTGCTGCCGCTAGCGCATCAATTGAGGAAGACCCAAATCAGTCTCTCACACGTCGTTCTCATGCGTTGGGCTTCTCTGTGAAGTCGCTGTGGCGAGTTTTGCGAAAAGATCTTGGCTTACATCCTTACAAGATCAAATTGACGCAAGAACTGAAGCCGCTTGACCACCAGAAGCGTCGCATGTTCGTGAATTGGGCTGAGCAACAATCATCTTCAGCGATGAGGCTCATTTCTGGCTGAATGGCTTCGTCAATAAGCAAAATATGCGTTATTGGCCAGGCAGCAATACACACGTACTCCATGAGTCACCATTGCATCCCGAAAAAATTACGATTTGGTGCGGCTAATGGCCGGCGGCGTCATTGGGCCGTACTTCTTCCGTGATGATCAAGACCGGCACGTTACTGTGAATGGGAATCGCTAACGCTCAACGATAACCGAATATTTTTGATCCGAATTGGATGATATGGACTTGGACAATGTGTGGTTTCAACAGAACGGCGCCACAAACCACACAACGAATGTCACAATTGATTTATTGAAAGCCAAGGTTGGTGGACGTGTTATGTCACGAAATAGCCCAGTCAATTGGCCGCCTCGGACGTGCGATTTGACGCCGTTAGACTATTTCCTGTGGGGCATGTCAAGTCTGTGGTCTATGCTAACAAGCCAGCGACGATTGATGAACTTCGAACGAATATTGAACGTGAAATTGCAGCAGTATCGGCCGATTTATGCTTAGAAACCGTCGAAAATTGTGTTCAGCGTTTGGACTTCTGCAAGCGTGCCCGTGGTGACCATGCAAAAGAAATCAAGTTCCATACATAGGTTAGGTTAGGTTACACTGGCTGGCCACACAAGAGAGTGCAGCCTAGCATAGACTTTTTGGTCCTTAGCTTGCCAGATTGGGGGTTATTAAACGAAGTAATGGTCGGTTAAAAATTTGACTTTTTTGGCGAAATTAAGTAGACGGTCAACTTGCAGCCTGGCCAACTCTTCCAAACCGACAAACGCTGGTTCTCGTAGGGTAGCCAGACGATATCTAGAGATGGCTGGGTGTTAGGGTCTTAGGGACTTCCGGATCCCTCCAGATCCTGCATAATTCGCTTGTCATTACTTCCATCCTATGCGCATGCTTCGCTAAGAGGCAATGTCCTGTTAGTACACTCGTGATGGTTCTGCATTCAGTGCGTGAGAGTTTGATCAGGAAATTACTTTGTTTT